>JAPYZJ010000374.1:0-93191 GCA_030522765.1 Ophioninae sp. B BG-2022a
TTATGGAGAACGAGAAGCATCCCAGTCCGGAAAATAAATCTTGATTGACAGAGAAAAAAATGTACAGTTGGGGTGCCGTGTTTGTGAAGGGGAATGGCGAACGTCTCGCCGGAAATCCTGTATGGTAGTATTCGACTTTCATCCCTTACACGAATTTATATATATATATATGTATATAAAAATGAAGAGAGAGGGAGTGCATAAACTACGTTCTTCGTTTTATTTCTCTGTTCTCGTACATCGCAAAGAGTCGAAAAATTTGGACTGGGGTTCGAACCCCATTGTGTACGACGGCTTATCGTCGTTCCGCCGGAATAACTCTTGGAGACTTCGTTCTCGTAGATGTCTACCGCGGGACTTACGTGGCCTGGCATCCCACGAGGAGTTTTACAAAAGACCCATCCAGCCAAGATGTCTGAGTCTTCGTATGAGAACACTATATTTGCAGGATTAAAAAAAAACACCCAAGAGATTTAAACAGAGCCCTGTAAAGAGAAATTTTTATTGGGTTTGATAACGAACGAAGCGTCCACTGGCAATTTCATATCGAAGAAGTTCGCCGTCACATCACAATATTCAGTCGAGAATTAATGGATGACGATTCGATGAAATGTTATACATTTAAAAGATAATAAATATGTTTAGCTAAAAAAATTAATAAAATACGATAATTATTTAGTAATTAAGTATTTTACTTACTTTACGAAATTACTTTACATTTTTTATTTAATTTTTTGCTTAATTTGTTTACGTCACTTTTATACAATTGTTACGTTGATGAATTATTTCAATGATTAATTAATTAATAACTAGTTAGATTATTAGTTAATTATTCAAAGAATTCGTCTTTCTTAGACATTGCACTAGACGTCCTATGAACCAAATAAATTCAATTTGGTTTTACAATGACACAAACAACGAATTATTTTTATGATCAATATTTAATTAAATTAATTATTTAATAAGTAAAATAAGTAAAATAATGAATCATCAAGTAACCGTGTTAGTCTATTTAATTACTTTTCACTTTTCAATATCCTTGTTTTATAAGTCACCTATCTTTTTTGAGCTTGGTTAATTTTTTGTATTTTTATTAGCATTAGGGTTGAACATAAAACATGGGTGGATAAACTAAACAAGAATCTCGTATAAAGAAGTTCCATGGAACATCGGAGTCCATCATATGAACCTCATTAAACTTCCGAACGAATGAAAAAAAGATTTTAAAACTTTCCAAATCCTCCATTATTGTCAAAGTTATTCATAAACATATAAACATAAATATACACAGTCGAATTCAGAACTGCAACTTTTTTTCATTCAAAAACTCAATGGAAAAACCTACTCCTTGGTCGGAACTTGGTCGATACGGATGAAGCTCGATAAAGCAATATTGATGAAGGACCAGGCATCCAGAGGGTGACCCAACCGAACCGACGTACAGCCGCGAAAGTTTGCACCGTAGGTGCACTGCGAGAAAAGGGAGTAAAAAAAAAAGAACGACGGAGGGGGAGGAGGGAGACCGTATTTTTCAAGACTGCGTGTTCTCGATCTGTCTTCCCTCCCTTCGTGAACCACACGAAAATCAACGAGATCGCGAAAAGGGCCGAGGGGGCAGGGGGAGGGGGCTGGAATCTGAAGGGGAACAACACACGCTCGGCTTTTCACCGGGTCTCCCTGTGAGTTATCGCGAAAAGTTTCCCGCGAGTTTCACGCTCCCTCTATCTTTATTTCCCGCTCCCACTCCCCCCCTACCCCTCCCCCGGCTTGCTCTGTACCGTCTCTCACACATTTTTACTGTTACTCTTTCTTCCTTTTAAACACATCGAGGATTGGGTTTTCCCGTTGCCCGATTTTGCTCGTAAAGTGCATTATCAGTTGGCCGGATTTCACCCGGACTTCGTCTTTCCTCGTGAGGACCACGCTTCGAGTTCTTTACGTGGTTGTCGTCTGGCTGGCGAATACACGAGCGACGATGAAGAAGAACGCTAGAAAATAACGATACAAGAAAAAAAAACGAGTTTTTTTTTCGTCGTACTCGCTCTGTCTTTCTTTCTCTGGTAACGTTTCTGGGAGTTCCACCACTCCGGTGAATCGAGAGTGGGGGTATGAGATAGTGGGGGGTGATGAAGTGCCTCGTTTGCGCGAGGAGTATAGAGATCGCTTTTCGGTACGTCTCGTCGAATTTATAGGGTCGAGGAGCAAAGATATTCGGTCGTTATAATGTTCCTTCTCTCTTTTTCAACCCGGACCGGATTTCACGTCCACGGTTACTTTTCGTATACAGATATGATTTTGATTTTACGTTGAACGAGACATTCCAGAAGTTTTTTCGTTTTGTTTCATTTTTACTCGAACGATTTTGACGAACGTCTTCGACATGCGTCGAAAATCGGTTTTGAAAAAGTACTTGTTGGGGTGGTACAACACTTTTTTGCGAGAATGTTGTTTTCCTGTCTTCTAGTACAGGGGTTATTGGGTTGGGTGATTTTTTGGTTTAACGGTCGAGATAAGTAGGAAGAAACGAAATTTGATTTGGTTTAAGAGTAAAAAGTGCGAATGAGAAATTTGGGTTTGTTTGGGTTTGTTTTATGTGAGATTTTTTGAACTTCATTCGAAGGTCAATTTCGGAGAAGAGCGTTGTGGAAGAAGCTTGCCCAAGTGGAATGAAAATTGTGGCGAATCGAAAATCTCTTTTTGTTGCAAAAACAGGATCGATAATTCATTAACAAACTCCTGGTATGTGTCATTATTGGTGGTTCGTAGGTAACATGTCATAATATCACATGACAAAACATCAATCAAACAAAACATTTCTGTTTGGGTTTGTTTGCGTTTGTTTGGGTTCGTTTGAGTTTGTATTTGTTTGCGTGCGTTTGTTTGTTTGTTTGGGTTTGTTTGGATTTGTTTGCGTGTTTGTTTGTTTGGGTTTGTTTGGATTTGTTTGTTTGTCTGAGTTTGTTTGAATTTGTTTGTTTGGGTTTGTTTGGATTTGTTTGTGTGCTTGTTCGTTTGGGTTTGTGTGGATTTGTTTGTGTGTTTGTTTGATCGTTTGGGTTTGTTTGAGTTTTTTTGTGTTCGTATATTTGTTTGGGTTTGTTTATTTCTGGGCTTCCTGAGGATATTTTATCGTCGTGATATTTTGTCGTGTGATATTTTTTCGCCGATATTTTCTCCGTGATATTTTGTCGTGTGATCAGTTGACATAGAATCGTATCGTAATATACGGTCCCACAAACGCAAACCACGTATAGGGTTTGTAAAAAAAAAAACGTCGAAGATGGATTCCCGCAGGAAAACATCAAGAATGTAAAGGGGAAGAGATCGAAAGATAGAAAGGAAAAGAGGGATGAAAAACGTGGAATGGAGAGCGTCGTTGGTTGTCTTTCCATCCCCCAACTGGAGGATTTAAAATAAACGTCCCTCGCCGCCTCTTACGGTCTACGTTCGTAATTACCCGCTGGTTCCGGGTGTCAAACGTCCCCCAGGTTGTCTACCGTACCAACCAACCCTCCTCGTTTTCCCTCCCTTTTTCACCCTCTTTTTGGGCCCCCTCTGTCATTCTTGCTATTATACGGGATCACGAGATAAGAGAAAACACAAGAAGGTGACAGAGGGTGCGACAGCACTGCCGTAGAGAACTAAAACTTAATAGGAGCGAAAAAGCAAACGACCGGCTGCCCCCAACTTTGCCATTCAGTTTGTTTGGGTTGAAAAGCCAGCGATATTGTAATGATTTCGCCTTCGCCAGTTACGAAAGTACGTAGACTTTGGGGAATTGAAACGGTATCCGTTGTGCACGCAGAATTCAAAATCGCTAAGATAATAAATGATAAATAAATTTATTCCTTATTTTTCGGTTTAGTGAAGATGGACAATTGGAACAGATGGAAAACTCGATTTTCGTAACTTTGATTCTGTGACTGAATTTTATTTGGGTGGTGCAGCTTTATTGTAAAAAATTATTTTGAAAAATTCTCCTGAATGGCTTTCTGTAGATAATATCAGGCTCTGGTCAGGCTTCCATCATAGAATATATTTTGCATCGTTGTGATGCAATAATTAAAAAAAAAGTTTTTATTCTCGTTATTCTTGGAAATTTTATTTTATATATTTAAATTTTGAGTAGCTGAAAAAAGACTCTCGAAATTGTTTGTTTTGCATCGTTGCAATGCAATAATTAAAAAAAAATGTTCTTATTCTCGTTATTCTTGGATATTATATTTTATATATTTAGATTTTGGGAGCTGAAAAAAGATTCTCGAAATTGTGTGCATGATTTGGTCTAGTCAGGGTCATCTATCCTGGGAGAGGTTTTGCATAGTTGCAATCGTTTGCATCGTTGCAATGCAATACATTTTTGAAAATTTCTTATTCTCGTTATTCTCGAGAATGATATTTTATATATTTAGATTTTAAAAAGTTCGAGAAGGATTCTCAAAGTTGTTTGCAAAATTTTCACGATTCCAAAATGGTAAATACTAATAGACTCAAATGACAAAAAATAGGGATCCTACTGACATCTTTGGCTCAAGGTTCGATTTAATCCTCATCAATTCTCAGGCTGACGAAAACTTTATCCCTCTCTTTCTCTCTTTGTGCTATCCAATAAACTACGAATCAGGGTGAAATAATGGTTGCCTATTCTCCGTCAAAACATTTATCAGGGGGCTTTTATTTCGCTCGATGGGGAGTTTGATAACGCAATTCGTGAAATGCGTAACGCACGAAATGGAAAAATCGAGGTGAGCGAGGGAGTGAGAGAAGACGATACGAATTTGTGCCGGGCTTTCAGCATTGGCCAATTCCAGGGGTGTGAACAAGAGAACGGAGGGGTAGGATTCGTCTATGTGGAATAACGACAGAGCACGGTTGGGTCATCGTTAAAAGAGGAACCGTGGATAGAAAAAAAAAGACAAAAAAAAACGGGTAAAAAGTTACCGAAACTCGATGAGAGCTCTGACTGGGCGTCGCGTTGCCCGGCATCGGCTGGGAATCGGCGTCCTGGCGTCGTCCAGTAAATGAAAATGTAGCGTCGCGCGAGTGCCCGAATACACGCAACCGAATGGCACCAATTGGAAAAACGCATCGCGGAGGTGCGACCAGCCGGAGAGCAAACAAAATCGTCGTCGTCGTCGTTATGCTCCACGAGCTTGACCCATCTCTCATTCTTTTTGCTCCACGCTCCCATGGAATTCCTATCCGTACGCCTGTGCCTACGACGCTGCTGTTTTTTTTTCCCAAAATTTTTCTCTTTTTTCAGTTGATGTATATTTCACTATTTATTAATAGAAAAATATTTCGCAATTTATGGATTGAAAAATATTTCACTATTTATCAATAGAAAAATATTTCGCAATTTATGGATTGAAAAATATTTCGCTATTTATTAATTGAAAAGTATTGAGCTATTTTATCAATTGAAAAATATTTCACTTTTTTTCTAGTTTCATTGCCTCCGGACCGAGAAGTTGAAAAAAAAAACAGATTTTATAGATTTCACGTCGTTCGGTTTTTTAGAATTGAAAAATATTTTGCTTTTCAACGATGGAAACAAATTGGCATTTTTTTTTTCAATTTCATTGTTCTCGCACCGAGCCGTTAAAAAAAAACATATTTTTTGGAATTTTTCGACGTTCGCTTTTTGTTAATTACAAATATTTCGCTTTCCTTTCATTTTCATTGTTTGGGTTTAAGATTTTCGGAAGGATTTTTCGGAATTTTGCATCGATGCAAAATGAATTATAAATGGACAAAGAACGCTGGAAATTTCGTACTTTTCGTAATAGGGCAGGTAACCAAACACGAAGGTAAAACAGCCTCATGTAGGCGGCAGTAAAAAATCATTACGCACGAGCGGGTTCATACAAAAGAGCCAAATAGTCGTTTCAATGTATGACGGAATGAACCGTAGGGAAAAAAGTTGGTCCAAAGCGGGGGAAACATGGATTTATGAGTCTAGGTTATGTCAAACATGTTTAGCCTTGTAAATTTGACAATTTGGCATGTACTTGACTAACATTTTGTCAAAAAATAAATTTCTCAATTCGTAAACTTGATTAATACGTTCATATAATATTATAATTATCGATAATTAATTAAGTGCAATTAATTAATGACAGCTGATTAAGTGATCGTTTGAAAAATTCTTTAAATATTTTGAAAATTGATTTCCGAACGCATTTCATTTGAAACCTATTATTTGAATAAATTAAAATTTATTTTAATTTGCTTCATTTTATTCCTCTGATAATAATAATTATCCGAAATTTTCAAAATCATATTTTGTAGATGTTAAATTGAAAATTCGAAAATAATGTTTTCGCGATTTTCGTGAATCTCCCAAAAAATTAGGGTAGACAGGATAAAATGAATTTCATTGGACCGATGAAAATTACAAATGCTGTGTTCTTTGAGTAGGAATTTAATAAAAACATAACGAAGCGTCGTTCGCGTTTTGTAAATGCAAACGTTTCGTGTAGTGTTGCAGCCATACCGGACATTGCTCAAATTTTCATTAAAAAGAGATGTGATCTTGAACGAGTCTCGAAATAATTAAATTCCTGACTAAAAGGCTGTTTTAACTTTACGGGCGATGACGCATAAGCACAGCTCTGATAAATTAGCTTTCACCTACCCGCGTATGTACCAACCGTTAATATTTAAACGCATGTATCGAAACATTTTCGTTATTGAATTTAAAGGGAATTTACGCTTATGGGGTTAAAATTCTGCATCGGGAACAAGGAATTATCTAAATGCGTTGGGTATTCGTCAAAAGTCGACAACTCATACAGAGCTTTATCAATAGCACGGGAATAAAAGATTAATGTTTGAAATCGCCCAAAACTGATTCAGGAGAAAAGCCATTTTTTCGATGCCAAAATAGTTCTGAAAACTATCCAATCAAATATTTTTAGCTTATTACGAATATCATCGAATTGTCGTCAAAAGCACTGCACACTGCAAAAAAATTGAGTTTTTGGAAGTTTTTTACGATTTTTTAATCGTGAAAATCAAATTGAAATGAATTTAATGAAAATTTTAGGTTCTGGGGAAAATTAATGGGAGATTCCAGCTCAGGGGATCAAATTACATCGAAATGGACATATAAAAAAAATATGAAAAATCCAAAATTATTTCGGATTTTTGGGGAAAAGAAGATTTTTCACTAAATCATCGATAACTTTTTATTGTTTAGGATTTGGCACTCCACTCTGTGCTCAATCTCTTCGTTATGATTTTCTCTTCAAAATTCTTTTTTAATATTCAAAATCTGATGATTTTTCGATTTTTGGCAGAATTTCAAAGTTGGACCATCGATTTTTGCAAATTTTTCTATACATACCCCTTTGCCTCCTTTTTTGCGATTATTCAAGTGAACTTTTCGGGACAACTATACGAGATATCGATACGAATCCAACGCCATTATTTAAGTCAGGCAAAAACCTTTTCCAAACACACCAATTGAATCCCCATAACAAATAAGTAGCTTACTCTACGACCTTTTGAAATCTCGTGATTTTCCAGATTCCGGAAAAGTGGCCGGGGAAGTCGAAAATTTTTTTTTTCGTTTTAAAAGTAATAAAACATTCAATTTCATCGTAAATTTTCCGCTGATTACGAATATGCCCGAATTTTGCCGAAAGTACAAAATTAGACGGGGTAAATGTAAAAAAATGGTCCTAGAATATTTTTTTGACGTTTTTCTCTAGAAATGGAGAGTTCAAGGCGAACTAAATGGTGGATTTGTCTTCAAGGTATAAAAATACATCGACATGGACCTACGATGTGACACTAAACGTCCAAATATAATCATTATTTACGAGCGTGAGTGTCCACATGTTGGGAGGACTACTCCGACAGGCACCAGCACACGTGAGTATCGCTCACCGACGTATAAGTCCGCTCAACGGACGCGCCTGATTGGCTGCCTTAAAAAATTCACAATAATTCACGAGTTGATCTGAACCAAAAAAACCAAAACAAACCATACATGCTTATATATCAATCGACTCAGAATTTCCCAGCAGCCTATCCTCCCAAATAAATTTTACCAGCTTCAAAACTAAACCAAAAAAAAAAACGATTTCTCATCGTTTAATCAATTACAAAAATAAATCTCCATTTGCTCGAATTTAAGAAGTTCCACGAATCGTTTCGTACGAAAAAAAACTACGATGTAAAACCGCTTTTCAGAGCTTCCACTCGTTTTTGGCTGATCGTTTTTTTTTTCTGTTTCTTTCGGTATTCCATTAAATGATATTCCCATGAGAATATACATAGTCACGCTCTTCAAAAGCGAATACTTTCCACGTACGAAAAAAAAAGCGAGAGAAAATCTTTGTTTTTTTTTCTCGTTTTTTTCTATTTTTATTTTTTTTTCGCGCAAACAGAAAAGTAAAAAAGCGAGACACACGGGAGCTCGAATACAGCTAAGGAAGATGTGATAATCCGCGGGATAAAGGAGATCCTGCGTGCGGCAACCACAAAGCCAAAGGAGAAAAAGAAATAACGAAAAAAAAGAAACAAACAAAAAAAAAAGATAGAGATATTCACACGGAACTCGGGTTGGGCCCGTATTTCTTTATACGTACAATATACCTTTGCATCCTTTAATACGAAAGTATACGCGATACACTGCCCGTACATACGAACTGTACATAAGAGTTTAATGCGCCCCAAGGCACCTCACATACCTGCATTTATTCATGTACACGCATACGGATCCACATAAATATACACTTTCGTAACTATTTTATATATATATATATATATATATAGAATATGCACTGAGGTTGAGAAAAAGCTTGAAAAATAAAGGAACTGAAAATAGGGGTGTGTGCATATATATATATATATATATGATAAAATGGGAAATAAGGATAAAGAGAGGTAGGGGAGATAATAAAAATACAAGAAGAAAGTGCATAGCCTGAATGGATGAGCAAACATTTTACGGGTGAAAAAGAGAAAATGGGATAAACGAGAGAGCGCTGCGAAAAAGTTCCTACGGTAGTGTCACTGTAAAGAGAGATTACGCACACGTAGAAGCACGCAAAGATACCTCTACCTGTATAGATAAGTTTATGTTAAATTCAAAGGACTCCAATTTTTTGTTTTATTTTTCCGGCTGATGAAGCTCATCCGTGAGGATGTGAATTAGTGTGAGTGGTAGAGAACTAATATTGATATACATATTTTTGATATCTGATAAAAGTGGGTCCAATTAAGGTTTTTGTGGGAATCTAAGTTTTTTTGATTTTTAATCTAGCTAGAATTTCACCAAGATGTTGGGATACTTAATTACGCTTCTGTCGAGAAGATATGTATTGGCCTAACTACCCTTTCACCAAAATGTACCCTAACCTAACTACTCCTCCATTACGATCGATTGTAATTGGGTTAGAATCCAGAAAGCGTCTGTTGTCGATAAGCCCGGGTATAGATGAACGTCTATTGTCCGAAAAGCATGTGGAAAGACTTACTTGAGGGTAAAGAAGTTTTGGATATGGTTGGGAAGTTCTTTCTTCGGAAAAGGCTTTGTTTGGACATTTTTTTTTTCAATGTTACCTGGTCTAAGTCTGATGACGTTAGGCTCAGGAATGTTCCAGTGGAACGTAATAGACTTGGTAACGATGAGCATGTCAGGTTACTTCCGGATTAGGTCATGAAGTTGATGGAAAGTATACTTCGGAAACAGCTGATTATTTACAATCGAGAAAAGTCGACCACTTGTTGATAAAAAAGCATCAAAGGTCTTATCATGTAGTATGTCTGGTTTTATTTTTAATGCCTACCACTTGATAGCTTTTGCGTTTCGTCGTATACGCTCTTACCCAATAGACTTTTTAAGTGATTTCTAGTATTTCTCAAAGAAGTTACGGAAGTATCTTGGAATAAGGGTTTCGAAATGATATAATATTGAAATGGCTTTCTTTTTTTTTTTCAATTGACTTGCTAATTTATTTTATCCTGAGATTCCGTTGGAAGATTGAGAAGCAAAGTACAATAGACGTCGACGATCGTAATGCCAAACGAGTATTTATCTTGCAGGAGAACTGAGCAGCGTTATCACTAATTGGCATTTTTATCTATATTCTCAGCTGAGAGAAGAATCGGTTCTCATCGAGATTCGCGACTTTAATGGGCACAAAACTTATTACGGACTAATTTAGGAATATTCCGTTACGTTCTGCTTAAGCTGGAGAAGCGCCCACGTTAAATCCTGGAAACAAAAAATCTCTCCGCAGTACACGAAAAAAAGAAAGCGAATTAACGATGTCCTCGTCATCCCTCAAGGCTTTGAGTTTACTTTTTTTGTCATTTAAACTTCTGATGAATCTTTACTGACGAGATCCCAGATGGCACACTCGCTGGTAATTTATGTACGCTCAAACTTTGTTTGAAACGCTCGCCACGAGCTTCAGCGTATTTTTAATTTTTCGTTGCGCCGAATTTCGTGACGGAGATATTACGATAGGCGAATTTTTATTTGTACTTAATTCATTTGTATTTAATTCATTTTTATTTAATTCATTTGTATTTAATTCAATTTTAATTTGTATTTAATTCATCGAATTAATTCTATCCGAGTCAAGACGTTTTGAAAACTTTAAAAATATTTAGAAATTTTCAAAACTGACGAAACAGCAATGTCTCTGAATTTTCGTATCTTAAATCTTAAAACAAAAACTAATTATGCTGTCAATATCGGCCGAACATTTTTGGACATTTTTATCAAAGATTATTAATTTAAACTAAAAGAAACTTTAAAATAAAAATAAAAATGAA
Source organism: Ophioninae sp. B BG-2022a (assembly GCA_030522765.1). NCBI lineage: Eukaryota > Metazoa > Arthropoda > Insecta > Hymenoptera > Ichneumonidae > Ophioninae sp. B BG-2022a. Next base: position 10,795 of record JAPYZJ010000374.1, read on the forward strand.
CAGAACAAAAATCGTTGCGTTTCAACGATGGAAGCTTCATTCATGTTTTTCATGAGATTGAAGTTCGCAACGTTGCGACGCAACGAAAATAATTATTTTTCAATTTCTCTATTTTTTGTTCACTGAAATCGTAAGTAAAATACCTCAATAATTATTTAAATCTTTATTGTGTAATCTTGTTTTTCTCTTGTTTATCCCAATGAAACAGCATTGCAACTTTTCAAGATCTCCATTGGTCAGTTGGCATGCGTTCACGTTGAAATTGATATGCAGCTTAAGTATTCAGAACTGCGAAGAAGAGAGAGAGATAGTTGCCTCTTGCAGACTCATCGTCAACGCGATTGGAATAAACATCAATTTGCATCGATCGTAAAAGACATGTTACCCTGCTCACGTGAGATAGGTGTGCTGCATTGTGCAGTACGTGTCAACGTTCACACACATCACCGCACGTACTGTATATAAATAAACATGCAAACAAGTAACACGAAATTGAGCAACGTGACGGGATGTAGGAAGGACAAGCATAATAAGGAGTTTCCTTGATGGTATCTGAAGATCAAAAGGCTAATTGATATCCATATTGGCTCAGGTTACAAAACCAATTAAAACAACCGAATTCCTATGTACTGGAATATTTCTTATTTTTCACAATCAATTTTTTTTAACGCTTATGTTTTAATTTTATTAATTAAACCCTCAATTAAAATCTCAATTTCATTAGCTAATATTTCAGCCACTGGAATTCGTATTGATTTACATCGAAAAATATTTATACAATGAAGACTAAAAAAATGATAAATGTGCAACTAAAGAGTCAATTGTTGGTAGAAGTTTTATAAATGTAAATTTACATTTTGTAGTTTTTATTTCATTGAATTCATTCATTATTCCGTTTATTAAAAAAAATTAGTTAACTATTGGCAATTAAAAATGCTTTAAAAAAAGTAATCTTTATAAAGATTCCACCAGGAAAGAATCAATGTCATCATACATGAAGAAAATCATGGCTGTCACATATAAATCATTTCAAAAAATTAAACATTATTCCAAAGTACTGGAGAAAATATATTTCCTTATAAATGACACCCAACTGTGTCCTAATCACTTTCCATATCAATTGGAATATGAAACTACAAAAAAAGAAATCGAAACGATGTTCTTTCGAATGGATTCAATAAGCAGTAATAAATGTGCAATAAGCTGGAGTCCGCAGGAAATTTCACGCTTGCGTGACATCGACCGAACTAATATGAAATCATTAATCTCTTCTTAAGAGCTTTAAGCTCAGCAACACGGACAGGAGATTCGAACAGAATTGCACCATGTGACTGGAGGATGAAATTATTACATTGAATAAATTCTGAAAAGGTTCCCCATTGGGAAGGCAATACATCTGAAGAGAGGATTTATTTTATACCTGGAAGTTCTATAGCCTCGATGATATTTAATATGGCATTTCATCCAACTTATAAATGCAAAGAAATCGTCTCGCAACGATAGCAGGGCTAGCAGAAATTGTGCAATATAAAAGACAGCTCTGCGATTATTGGCAGCTAGGCATCGTCACGGATTAACATAAGCTGACGAAACGAAGACACACGAGTAATGATGTACTCCCGGTATCAACTGGAGTGCCCCATTGAGTTCATCTCGTAGATTTTCTGGCATATCAGATATTCAATTAAATTCTTAAGACAGGATTCTACATTTGAACTTTTTGAAAAATTATTTTTTTACATTTTTCGAAAGCAACAATTTATGAGAAAAAAAGTAACTGAGTGACTTTTCCTTTTCGAAAACGTTGAACGAGTTTATTTCTAAACTACTGTTTTAGAGTGCCTGATGCTGAAATTTCCGAAATTATTAAACCGATTAGGAGGAAATGTTAAGTATATATTCTGTACACCTGTAGCAACCGACTGAACTTGAATTATTTAAACACTTTTATTTTTACTTTTTTTTTGACAGAAAGCAGTGAAAATGCATGCAATATTTTTTGTTTTTTTTCGCCGCCATTTTGTTATTTTTGCACGTACATTAAAAATTCTCTTTTAGTCGATTTCTAGTGACACATTGAACCTAAAAATAAAAATAAATAAAAACTAATCGAGGCTTTGTATTCAAAACGTGTTTTTCTATGTCAAAAGTGCATAAAATAAATAATAAGAAATTGTTTAATGTATGTCAAGATTATATTTAGAAAGCCTAATTAACTTTTTATCTTTATTCATATTTAATAAGAATAAAACTCTTATCTTTATTCTTCTAATATCGTTATTCATATTCTCATAAAAAAATCATAAAACAGACTTTTTTCGAGAACCCAAAGTCGAATCTAGTGACTTGACATTCGTCTTATCAAAGAAGAATCTTCATGATAGCATTTTCATGTTGCTAGCAATTTCCTGTCAACGAATTAAAAATGGCTAAAGAAGACATGAAAAAAAAAAGTTTCGTGGCTGCCAGTAATTTCAGTGATTTGAGCACCTTAACCAAACTTATTGTGGCCATCACTTTGAGCATTACAGAAAAAAGTAGAAAAAAGTTACCACCTAAAAACAAGGTTGGTCGTTCTTCACCGAAAAAAAAGTATAAATCTAACTTCGCTCAAGAAAACTAAAGAATTCAAAATTTCTCCTTCATTGTGTATTCTGGAAAACGATCGAGTGATTGGTAATACAAGGCAGTTCCAATGCAAAACAGGCAAGGTCTGATCGATTTTCGAGGTGGGAAAAATTCGACCAGGAGGTTTATAAAAATGGATGGATAGATAGGTATTGATGCAATCATTGGTAAGTGCAAAATGGATAAATCCAATATTTCTTTACGAATACTAAAGAGCACATGTAAATTTACCAACTTCATAGGGTATTCTGTATAAAGAAAAAGTTTTCACCCAAAAATTTCGTCTTGCAATTCCGACGCTGTATGAGGCAAAGTTACCAAACTTTTCAAAAGGGTCGACCATTGTCTCTCTTTTTTTACCCCTCGTCATTGTTCTTTACTGAAGCGAGAGGCTGGATCACTGCTATCCATGCTAGAGAAAAACAACTTGAAAGCTGGAAACTTTCGTATCGGTGCAGTCAATTTTGTCGACGACAAAGGAACGCAAAAACGAAGCTTCTTATTCTTCCTTACGTAGAAAAGAATCCGGACCAGCATCGAACCGAAAACGAAAAACTAAAAACGAAGTGAGTCCACACATGCCTGTATATCTGTTGCCCATACGTACGTACGAACGAATACACTTCATACTTGGCTGGTATAATACAGAAGTAGGTAACGAGATGAAAATAAAAAATTTCTCGACACTTTGGTCATGGTTCTACTTCCAAACTGACAAAACTACTGCACTGTTTCATGATCGAAAAAGAGGCACATAGGCGTCATACGAGAAAAGTTTGGTAACGATATTCGTTAAAGCAAACATTCAAATATTTATTTTGCGTTGTATCTTTGAAATGTCACTTCAATTTTGAAAAAAATCGTCTTGAGACTACTACAAAAATAACTGAAAATTGTTCCGCCAAATAATAAATTACTGAATATTTAACAGAATATTTCTCACCTATTTTTTTATTTTACTAACATTTCAGAGATAAAACGCTGTAAAATAAAAATTGAAATATTCGCTTAAAATAAAAATGTTCGGATAAAAAATTACTCTAACAAAATTGACAAGATATTTTCAGTTATTTTTTGGAGCAGCTTCAAAACAACATTTTCAATTGCATTTTTTAAGACCTTTCGTGATATAAGTTTTCACCCAAATCTGATAGGTAAAAAATATTTTAATTGTTAATAACTTTTACCTCGCTAGCGTACTTTGATAATTAACTAAAATCGAGAACAATTATTTTCTATAAATTATTTCGTTATAAATGTGTACAAAAAAATCTAAACTCAAAGTCAGTTGTGTCGTTTCATACATATGTCTCTACGTATGGATAAACTCTATACAGCTTATGCATCCTTTTGTTTCTTCCTTTCGTTTGACTTTCTCTTCTTACCCTCTTTTTTCGTTTCTTTTGGTCCTTGTGGAAGCACCTGCACGTAGCCGATTCATGCCCACGCTCCCATCTGTCTTTTTTCCCGAAAGAAAAATAAACTCGGAATTTCGCCTTTGCGACACAAAGCTTTTTTTCTCGTCTGACTATGTGCACGTAGAGTCGCTTTCGGCATTTCGAGAATACGCAAACAAACGACCAAGCGACTGTGGGATGCACGTTGCTCAACGAGAGAACAGATTGAAGTTTTGGTTGGTGATTTTTTTTTTCATTTTTCCGTTTACTCACTTATTTCGACTGATTACTTTGATTAATTAAGTTTATTAATCGTTCTCTCAATTATACTTGATAATTTTTAAAATAACTTTTTTATAAAAACAAGATAAATTCTCTCGAAAATATTTATAAATCTTAGTCAACTTTATTCGCAAAAACGAAACTTTTAAAAAATTCATAAAATTTTTGTTCGTTTATACACTTATTTTGGTTTATTGCTTTGATTAATTAAATCTATTAATTACTGTCTCAATTGTACTTGATAATTTTATAAAGATCTCTATTATTTAAAAAAAGACAAATTCTCTCGAATTTATTTTTTAAATCATAGTAAAATCCATTCGAAAAAACGAAACTTTTGTTTTCTTTTATGATGTCAAGAAGTGGAATAAACGTGGAGTTCGATACGGATAGTAAAGTGAGAGGTCGTACCACTGCCGTGCATTTCGAGTGAAACATAAAAGCGATTCCAATATTTCATGTACACATACAAAGAGAGTTTCGCACGAAGATTTTTCCACGCTGGAAGATAATTCGACGACTCTTCGCTCTTTGAGCTCATACCCTCTACCAACGGATAAAATATTTCCGAACGACTACGAAAAATGATGGAGTGAGTATGGTATCAATTGTATCGCGGAGAGAAAACCCGAGGAATGTTCAATATCGCCAAACGTTCGTGCTGTTTCAACAGTTTTCATTGTGTACGAATATTTTTTTGTACGGTCACTGCCGGAGACGTTACAGATTAAATTTCATTATAAAAAAAAGAATGTCTCTGTAGTTCAAAATTGACATTGGTATTATTGGAAATAATTTTTTTTTACGAATTTATAGTCTTTTGCGAAAACTTCGAGTCCTTTGGGGCAAGTGTGCGCACCCGATTTATCTCCGAACGAGCCGAGAGTTTGAGGTTAACTCTACCAGTTTATACATACTTGAAAGGAATGTCATGATTTCATGCATGAACATCGAAAATTATTATATAACTATAGACTTTCGAAACTGAAATAATTGTACAATTTCAAAGTTGAACGCTCTTGTGGAATATCCTGCGCTGGTGCTGCCTTGAGGAATCTTCTCTCGCATTAACCAACGTCTGGTAAGTCTTTGGCGCAAACAGATAATAAGTTAGCGAGCTAGTCGAACTTTCTACACATGCATTGAAAGAGGGCGGAATGCCTTCAAGGGTTGAAACTCCTATCGAATCACTTTGCCATTAACCAAAACGTAACTCCAAAACTCGTTTCTGTTTTCAAAGTTTCATCGTTTTTGGGATTTTCACGGATGGCAAAATGTTTATTTTTTTGTCAAAACAGAAATAACTTTTCGAAAAAAAAAATTCCAATAATAATAACGAAAAAAAAGTCCATAAACTATGTACCCAATAAGGGCTGATCGAAAAATAGCAAAAAAAAACAATCACGTATAAAAGCTCATACAGGGTAGAACAAAAAACAAAAAATATTTTTAAAAAAACTAAAAATGAAGCTAAAATTGTTATCTTCGAAATGCCCTTGGTTAAATTTAGTTATCATTTCTTCTTAACGAAGCAACCTAACTTTTCTCGTGGCAAGCATCATCCGAGTGTATCTAAATTTTCTCGTGGCAGTGTCCACATCGATGAACCTCCACTACGACCGCTACTCTTCAAAACAAAAAAGCCCCCTGATTTCTCGAGAAAAGTTCACTGAAACAAAAAACTGTCTGGCAGCAAACAACCCTTCTGTAGAAAGTGAAGATTCAGTTGTGTATGTGAAAGGGGTGGAAAAAAAGTTGATTGGGATACCCACGGTACGTTAAATGCCAGGTTTCGGAACAATTGGCCGGCCCACATGCGCACGCACAGATCAGTGTTTACATTTCAACGAGCGTGAGCCCGAACGGAGTTGAACTCTGTGGGTGAATGTTGATTTTTTTTTCCTTTTTTTTTTCTCGTAGCGTTGAATTAAAACGGCGGAAGTGCGCAAACAAAATAACGTAGCGGAGTCGCATTTTCCAGGCTGCGAGGAAGAAAGACAAAATGGATAAGAGAATAGGGCGAATTGCGGGAGGGGGTGGGGGGAAGAGTTGTATACAGCAAACGTGGCGTTATCACGGGACTCTTTCTTTCTTCTATTCTCCATTCTGTACATTGCCAACCCTATTACAGCATCCACATCTAACCGTCGCCGGCCAAAAAGTCAGCCAACCATCTCTTCCGGTTACATAGTCAACGTGTGCGAGCCTTTTTCTCTCGTCTCTCCTCTTCCTCTACCAACCCCCTGCTGCTCTTTTTTATCTCTCCCTCCAGTGTGTGCGCACGTGTCTGTTTTCGTACATTGGCGACGTGTGTACACGTAATTACATAGGTGAATTGGTCTGTACTTGCTGAAGCAAACTTCGCGATATGTACACACGAGGTACACGTATATACGTCCCGGTTTCGAAACGACTAATATTTAAACTTTGCACGCGTTTGCTCATTACATTGTAAAAGACTTTGCAGGCTCCAATTGTCTGTATCGTCGATTATACCGTCGAATCTGAAATCTGAAAATCGTACTGAAATTTCACACTTCATGACAGTTAACAACGGCACATTGCCAACATTGTTTTGTTGACTCCTTTTTTTGGAGAATTTTCATTGGCAAACTTGGAAATCGAAAAACACTAATCTTTTGGATTTTTAGCGATTTATAAGAAGAATGCAAAAGACAATTTTGGATGGTTATGAAAATAGCAGGATTGTCTGTTTTGAGTTTGCATCGTTGCAGCCAAGTTTTTTACACTTTTTTCCTCGTTTTTTAGTATTTCGCGATTTGTTGGTTTTTATATTCGAATCCTGCATTTAAAAATAATTTTCGTTGCATTTTGTTACAAATTTTACCTCAGAAATGGAGAAAAGGAAGCATGAGAGGGATATCGCCTTGGTTTGGTAGATTTTAAATAAAAAGAGATTTTATCGAAGTTCACTGAAGACACAGCCTGGCTGGCAAGAACGTGTACAGCCAAATCCGAAAACCGTTTGGAAAAAGGCATTGAACTAAAAGGAATCGACACATCTAGGTATGAGCCAGGATGCTTTGTTATTTCCAAGTGATCGAATGGCTTCTACTATTAATAATTGCTTATCAATACTTTCTACCCGTTTCATGACATAATCTGGAAACAGGCCCAAACGTGCATCAAGTCTTTTACGTTTCAGTGAAACAGAACATTGTTGATATTCGACCAGGTAAAATTGATGGTTGGACGTGCCTAAAAAGAAGCTTCCATTGTTCCTTTACACGTATCCTTCTCCTGCGACACTTTGTCCATCAAGAGTTCGGCTGTACGTTGGAAAGCATACGGGTATGCATATTCATTGAATTCGTGATCGCGAGAAATCCGTCGATTTGGTAGGTTCCCTCTAGCCGTGTATAATACGAGCTTTTGTGCGAAGATTCACGGCATCAGCTCGACAAGAGATTACAGGAGGTATACTGTTTACAGAGAGGATTGATCTACGCTCGGTGAAAAGCGCATCGAGCTTACAGCGGAAAAGACGAGACCATATGTGCTGACTTGCACAGCATAAAAGCGACGAATGACATAGACAGGATGGAAAAGCTATGACTGCATGAGGCAACGAAGATCGACAGAGAGAGAGAAAGAGAGAGAAAAGGCAAAAATAGAGAAAGAGATCCGCCACGAATTGAGGAATCGAACGACTTTTCATTCGTTCATCCGTCTGTTCGTCGATCCAGCATGTGCCCTTTTTTATTCATCCAAGCCTCTTCCTCACTCCGGCATTATCGAAGTATACATCATTTGGTCACAATTCCAATATTCCCTTTCCAATGATTCTCGGCCGCAGCCTCCAACCTCCTGCGGGTATAAAACAACCCCCCCCCCCCCTCCACCTCCCGAGTCCCGCTCTTCGCGTTTCAACCAAACGAGCTCAGAGAGCTGGAAAAATTGTACAATTCAGAAACACAGATCCGTTTGCGATTCAAACTGCTTCTTTTTTGTACCACGGCTTCTTTAGCGTGGAATACAGAAAATTCAAAACCGTCCACTTGAGGCTGTCGAGAGAGGGAATGAAAAAGAAAGCAGCGACAACGTGCAGTATTTTCGTTCGTAAAAACTGCTTTTTTTGTTGTCAAGTATCGAAGGAGAGCTGGAAAAAAAAGGAAGGTCACCATGCGACGAGGATATTCGGTTATTCATGGTTGGCAACCGCTTCGCTTGCCGCTTTATCAAATTCTACGTGGAGCGATGACCCCTTTTTTTTTTCTTGCTCGACTCTCGTCTCGTTTTCTTTTTTTTCTTTTCTTTTCTTATTTTAACGTTTCTCTTCGATCCTCGTCAAGCTTTTGCCTAGCCCATTCCCTTTGATTCTCTCTGCTTGGAACAGACCCTCCATGTTGCATTTGCATGGAAAACGTAGTAATGCTCTTGGTTCGTCCACCTGCGCAGTCGCCTGCGCAGCATTTCCCGTCAACCGCGCTGACGACCAAAGGGCCTCGGAAGGGGCTCAGAATGCAATGGCAAAAGGGATGTGAATTGAATCAGCTTTGTTGGCTAGAAATCGATTAATTCACACGCGCTCGGGACCCCCAGCTGCTTCCAATTGAAAAGGGCCCGATCAACGATCCGTTCGTAACCCAAACTCGTCCTTCTGATAACGACGGAAATAACCCGCCGGTATTGTTGTATACGAGATCTTTTGTCTCGATGACTTCGAACGGAAAACCTCTCCAGTGAACTTTCGATCCCGTTGTTTTCTACACTCGTGAAATCGTACGCGGTTCACAATTTCACACATGCGTGAGAAAGCAGAAGGGAAGCAAGAGCGCCAATTTGGTAGCGATTCGATGATGATAAAAAACACTGGGGGAAATAAAGACAAAGGATGGAGGGAAAGAGGAACTTGGCAGGAGGTTCGATCATTTTTCAATACCTCGAGAGAGCTCTAACAGCTAATATAAAGGAACTTGGGGCAAGATGATGACGTTGAAGTTTGCATCATTGATATGCAAAGAAAATAAATTTCAATTTATCCGAATGTTATTTTTTTATTTGCACTGTGCAAATCTCTCAAACGTCATGGATAGAACATCAGTCTAGGGTATACCAATATCGTCGAATTTGAATTCATTTGTCATTAAAAGTGTACAATTAACATTCCTCAGTACCAATTTATTACTAAATCGATTATTTGATCAACTATATTATTAAATCAACAATTTTAAATAGATTTTCCGTTCGGCGATTAATCCGGTAATACCTTAATATCAGAAACTGGACTGAACAAAAACGATTACAAAGTTTATCAAAAACTAGACATTTTCGTAAAAAAATTGATATGATATTACAATTATATTATATTATATTATATTATTATATATTTTATTGATAATTATATATTATATTTAATATGCATTATAATATCATTATATATAATATTATATTACGATATTACAAAGTTTATCAAAAATCAGACATTTTCGTATAAAAATTGATATTATGAAATATAACTTTAGATACTTCCGGCACGGTTGATACTTTTTTAATAAATCGATTCTGGGCAATACCATCAACTACCAAAAAAAACGCTGTGCGTTTTACTCTTTACTATCTAGATTTTCGTCTTACCCCAGTATCCGATTTCCTCGGAGTTACCCCACGCTTGGAACCGTTCGAAAAAAAATTGAAATGAATGAAATTTGAGTGTACATTATAAATGGACTGATGAAAAAAAATTGACACAGAGCGAGGAGAGAGAAAAAAATGTGTATGTACGTTAATGGATAAAATGTGGCGGAACTGAATTATACGGTACGAAATTCCTGGTAAGTTAAGAATCAAAAGATCTATCTTCGTCTCCCTGTGCGGCTCTCCATTTCCATCTCCTACCTCTTAATTCCAGTCCGGGTCCTCGAGAACCGGGAACGCCAGGCAAAGAGCCAGAAATATACGAACTAGCTTAATATTTCGATTAAACGAGAACAATGGGGGTGAATCGGTGGAGGCGGAAAAGAAGAGAGGGTGAAGAAGATGAAGGAATGGACGGAAGACATTGTCATTTCGTCTCTGGAGATTCGTCTCCTCAAGGCGGTACTTTCTCTCTCTCTCGAAAAAAAAAACAGATGAGGAATCGACCCTCATGACAACGGAGATTCGCTTTTCTTGATATACATATACGAAGCAGGGGTGGAATGACGCCATTATGTATACAGGAAGCTGAGAAATAGTTTCTCCAGCGATAATCCAGAGATCCGTAAAGTCACTCATTCCTCATCTGATTATTCTGATTTCAGCTAATAAAAGATTGAGAAGAACTCTGCGATGAAAAAAAAGCACCGGAAGTGGAACTTCCATTTTTCGAGCATCGAATGTTCGCCAACGATTAATTTTTCGTTCTCTTCTAGCAACCATTTTTTTCTTTTTTTTTTATCGTTCAAGCTTTGATTATTTGTTTGCTAACCGGAAATAATGAAAGATTCGCTGAGGCGTGAACAATAGAAAAGAGGTGGCGAGGAAAAAATGAACAATGGTAGGATCACCCACGAAATGAGACACGGAAAGAACAGAGAAATATCCGTTATTGTTGAGGAACACGCAAAGGCATTTTTGGGGAACCACACGATTTTCTCGTAGGCGGTAACATCCCACGAGGGTTTGAAAGTACAGATTTTTTTTTTTGATGATTTCTGTCTTCTCTTATAAACATTGTATACGTGCGGATATTCATTACACGTTTCCTAACGCCATTTCGCATATCTCGTAACACGCCTCCGGCACAACACACAATATTTTTTATTACACGTGTCGTTGTGGAACGTCGACTGGAGAGCACTCGGAACAGGGAGAGAAAGAACATCAACCCTCGTGTCCCTCCAGAGACACGGTTGGAAATAGTATTATCTGAAGTGGAACGACCTGCGCAAGGGAAAAAGAGGGAACTGTGCGAGTCACGAATTTCTTTTTTTTTCACCTCGCTTTCATATAATTTTCTTTCCATTTTTCGAAATTCCCTCACTCGAGTTTCCGTTCCGTATGAGCTTGTTTTAACAAAGGAAGAGGAAAAAGAAATCGGATCGTTTTAAAGGACGTTGCAGAATTGCAATTAAAATATTTCGATGAAATCGAATTTATAAGTAAACTAATAAATGATAAAAATGAGAAATACGTTTTGGCGTAATGAAGAGAATAATCCTTTGAGTTAATACAATTTATTACACGGAAATTCCATATAAACCATGATATTGAAACTTCCGGAGAATATCAGGGTATTCATGTGAAATCACGTAAGTCAGTTTTTCGTGTGAATGAAAAAATGGTGAAACATTTTTTTACGATATCAAATGATTAAAAAAAGAATTTTAATATAACAATAACAACATGTTGAAAAAAAACAACAAAATGAGAAATATACAAGAGCAACACCTTTTTTCTAAAAAAATCGTAACTTTTTTCAACTTTTTTAAACCCAACTAAAATTTGAAGGTAAAACTTATTAGATGAGATACTTTAGGGAAAAAATAATACAGTATGGCTGCTAAAATCCCATTAGAAGCTAAATGCTATCAAATATTTAAACTCAAAATTTAGGGTTGCGTTGATTTTGTCCAGTGTGACTATGGAGCTGTTGCACTTATTTCTCTGTTGAGAAGAATATTAATTAATTATATAAATAAAGAAATTTTTTTAATTGCATCGCACCACGCTTTTTTCATGCTCTAATAACTCCTTTTATGAAAGCTTATTGTATTACATTGATCAAAGTCTTTTTCCTTGCATTTTACTATTTCAACCCGACAAAATCATAATCCTGCCTGTGACAGTCAACCAACACGAATCTTTTTGACTCATTCAAGAGTAATGCAAAAATCTCATTTCGAAATTATTTTCCTTCATTTTTCCCATACCGTAATGCAAAGCCATTGAAATTACGTTTTTCCCCAGCCAGCAGTACGCACTTAACGTTTTTCATTTTCGTTATTTATTCGATCGAGGATTAAACGCCAGCTGGCTCATATGAGATTTACGTAAAAATGTGCCTGATAAAATTTTGCACTCGCGGACATCGGTTTAATCACTCACGCATATAGGTATAAATAAATTGGGAAATCGGTCGTTAGTTACGCCCACGATTGTTTATGTACGTGACAAACGATTGCAATTTTCCCATGCTACCATTATATCATCCCTGTACCGTGAACAACCAAAAGCAACTAAGTCGTAACTCACATTGGCCGTTCCATTACTTATTTTGCTTTCGATTGGCAGTTCGAGACTGTACAGGCACATCATTTGGTGTCTATCAACATCGACATCGTTTTTTTGGTCATTTTGATCGACTCGATCCTAATGGAGTAGGGTCCAGTGAAATCGTTTTCAAAAGGCAAAGCTTGATTCACTTTTCAACTACAATACGAAGTTTGCTCTAAAAATAAAATAACTTTTTATTTTTATCAAGAAATATTTATTTATTCAGTAAATTCGATATATGTGTATTAAACATTTATCCAATGTCCATGAATATTTGTATTATAAAATAAAATGTTGATAAAATCAGACGAATTTTCTTCGAGATAAAAGTTTCCAAAATTCACCAAACTTTTTCGACGTCTACCCGAGACTCCCTCTTAAACTTGATTTTTACTATTTACTGCGATTGTTATTTGTACTATTCACTGCGATTGATAACCCAGTCGTTTCACTTGATGGCTGGTATATTGACCACGGTGTTTTTACTACCGATTAAACCCGTTGGCTACCATCAATTAATACACAGTTGATGGCAGGTTGTAGCAAAAAATAGACGGCCTGGGAAATAAAAAATGTACAGTTCCCTGGTGACCGGCGAGAACGTTTATATCAGCAACTCATACATCTAGCAAATGCAAATACATGACCAGTGGTTGTGGATGTTGGTACAGATTACCACGTGAGCTTTAAATACGCGAGTACGTTTATGCACACGCGGATGAAGAAGTTCGAAGTTGTTCAAAGTTGTTCGAAGTTGTTCGAAGTTGTTCGAAGTTGTTCGAAGTTGTGCGAAGTTGTTCAATCTTCTGATTACAGCAAGTTCTCATATCCTCAGACCAATAACTGTTTTTCCCTCATTATCTTTCTTCCATAAGTTTCCCTTTGCCCAATTTTTTATGAATCTTCGAATAGTAGTCAAATCCATAATTAATAACAATTAGCTGCAGGAGATTCAATCTTTACTTAACGGGAATAGAATAAAAAATCAGCAGGGTGAAACTCAAAATTTCGAATTTCCAAATACAGAATACAGCCAAAAATCAAATTTCTGTTTTCCACTCCATCAGCAATCGAATGGACTATAGGAATGGACGTATTAATGCTATTCTCTTTGCAATGGTATTCCCAAGGACCTGTTAAAGCTATTCTCTTTCCAATCTGCAGTCGGAGAATGAAGGAACACCTTGGTACGTCAGTAACAGTCAACCACTGAGGAGTTTAAGAAGTCACGAAGTTTACTTCTTTTTTTTGGTCCCACAGACAATTGGAGCTTGGCAGACCCAAAGCATCGAAAATTTACTTAGCCATTTCCCAAGGTTCCTTTTGAATCGGGGCTTAAAAGGATGCAGTAGAAATCCCCGTTGTGCCTTCGTCTTCTTTTTGCACTGAGGGTGGAACGTTAGACGCCAATAAGGAGGGAAGTCGGTGAGACAGAGTAAATTTGAAGGTTACACGCTTTCTTCCAGGAGGGAGGCAAGTCCCAGGGCAACTTCCCTGGCAATGCAAGTCTCTTTTCTTCCGAAGCTGAGGAGCGTCAATTTAGCAGTCGTCCTTTGCTCCAGGGAGTCTCGGCGCCTCCAACTCTTTTTCTCATCTCCTACCGTATTGCCTGCTTTCAAAGTCTTTGTATATATCAAGTCCCTGTAGTATTATATTGTTTCGATTCCCATTTTTTTCTCTCTTCTTTTCTTCCATCTTCTGCTGCATACCCGGCTGAGTCGCGAACTCTTGAGGAGGGCCTCCAGTCTCCCTCTTTTCTCTTTCTACTTTTTTTCTCGTTCTCTCGCTTATTCTCGTTTTCCTCGGCGTCACTCGACACTAAGCTGATGCCGTCTTCTGCTTTGTCACACGTGAAACGAGGGAGAGAGAAAGATAGAGAGGGAAGGAGACAGATTGGGAGTAAAGAAGGTGAACGAGAGACTACGGAGTCCCACTCGATCGAGAAGAGAGTTCATCGTCGTTCAGCTCACAGACAGCGAAAAGGAGGAAAATAAAGCGGAATCTGGAAGGAAGACTGGGGACTTGGATGGTACGAGGAGTCGGAGCGAGAAACTGAGGAAAAGAGTCGAAAACGGAGAAAGATGGAAAATCGAAAGACTCGGGATGTGCAGGACGCGGAAGTGAAAAGGCAAAAGTGGGGCATCGTGAGGAAGTCTCATCGGAAGTGTGCAAGAGGGATGAAATGGAGGTCGGACAAACGACTGCAGAGATTCGCGTGAGAACGAACGATGAGAGACGGAAAAATCGGCAAAAAAGAGGCCCGGGCATGTATAAAGAAGTGAAAAAGCGAGAGGGCCAAACAAAAAAAAAAAAATATCGTGTCACTCGGGGAACTTTTCTACCGAATGAAACGGGAGACAAATAAATCCTGGCAGGGACGCACTGGCGCGATCTTTTTGGCCGACACGCATACACGTACACCGATAAACGTGACGTCATGATGTTACGTATAGTTTTTTTCCAAAACTCGATGAAAGTGTGGAGAAAAGGAATTATCTAGGGAGTTTGTTTGGGTTTATTTGGGATCGTGAGGACTGACTCTATTTCTATTGGTTAAGACTATCATCATTAAGACTATTGGTTAAGACTATCATTGGTTAAGACTATTCACCAGGTAATAAAACTTGGACAGGTTTGGTTACACTTTTTTTTTTAAAGTAGCTCTTTATTTATTTCAGCTTTCACCTTTCGGTGAATGCTGCAGCTTAAATAATTGAGAGCTGCTGCGAAGTGAAAAATCTACTATATTTCCATTTCGATTGACTGTCAACAGCAAGATGCTGTAAAATACCGACTTTCTATCACAGCGATTTTTATCTATTCGACTGTACCCTTTCCCACACCCCTATTGGCCTATTTGGCAGAAGGGACACTTTCGGCAGACGTCTGTAGTCCCAAGTATATGCTCAATGGCGCAATGATACACATCGGCTACCGCTGCACCAATGTTTCCAGCCAAAAATACAACCCCGAAGGTAAAAAAAATCATGGTAAACCCTAACAACAAATGGACGACGAAAAGGGCACGATTTTTCTTAGAAGAAAATTAATAATGTAAGTAATGTTCAGTATTAATGGAATTTATACTGAATACTGAATGGATATCAAAAAATCGCCATAGAATAATCCATGGGTTATTATAGATGATTCATTTGAATGAATAATATTAGATAATTTTATTTAATTAATTATTTTTAATAATTTATATAAATCAATTATTTTAGATAATTTATTTTAATTAATTGTTTTAGATGATTTATTAAAAATGATGTAGGTAGTAATTATAAATATACAAATTTAACCCAATATTCAATGAATATTGAATTTTTTATAATAACAATGGAAAACGAACGTAATAATACAATTAAGAAATCGAAACTTTTTTCTGTGTGACAGTTAGAATAGATGTTTCGTCACTAACGAAACCTTAGTCAAGCACATTCCAATATCGAATTTACCGAATCGTCAAATTTGACTTCGATCATTATTGACACTACAAAATTACGATTTCTAAATATTAATTTATTAATGAATTAGCTAAGTATAGGTAGACATTTTTACAGCTTAGAATTTTACAAAAACATAACAATTGAAAACTCAAAGTTATATTCGTTTTTTTGCTGTAGAATTTTAAATTATGTTAATGGTATTTTTAGGTCACTTGATGTCCGTTTAATTACATAATTTACAACCGTTTACCCAATAGTAGAAAAACGTCCAACAGATATGCAAAATAATCGTACAATTTGTTTCATTCGCTGGTACGAAATTCACAATATGCTGATGCGAGTAGAGAACATGTAAAATGATGCATTACAGAGTATTTCGAAAACAGGAACATGTGATACAGCATGGCTCTTTAGCCCGGTCCAACGAGTTTTACCGAGTCATTCGATAACCATTTTAATTTCGTTAATTCCAACGTTTCGCGAATTTACATATATTTTTTTGCGCTCTCTCATTACGAGTGACGATGTGGTGGCTGTACATACATTGAAGATATCGTATTACCGACTGATCGTATTACGTCAGAAACGCTCGACCGTAATTATCGTGAAGTATTTTGCATGCCTATTTTTAACACAATTAAATGGATATTGAATTATGTAGAAAATGTTAACCACCAGACACAAGGTTTTTGAAATATTTCGGTGCTTCTATTTAAAATGGGACACAGGGTATATGTAGTCATTCCGTCAGTTTTCTATCTGCGCAAAAAATCGAATATCTCGATTTTTATTTTTCAAAATTACGTACAGGCTACACAAAAAATGGCAAAAATAAAAGTAAAACACCAAAATAAAGGGTACTTCATCTAGTTTAAAACGCCGTTTGGTAAATTGCTCTGAGGTTTTTTTTCACTGAGTTATTCGATTTTTAAAATTAATTAAATTTTTTTAAATTACACACAGGCTACACAAAAAATCGCAAAAATATAAATACAATGCAAAAATGAAGCGTACTTTACCTAGTTTGAAATTCCGTTTGGAAAATTGATCTGCGATTTTTTTTCACCGAGTTATTCGAATTTTCGTCCGGATAGAAACTTACAAGGTGACTGATACTTTTGAACAGCCCTGTATAGGGTTACGAAGGAACATGTATATCAGAATTAAGCCGTTAGAGACCCGAAAGTATATACAGTCAGGAACACTTTTGGCCCTGGTTTCTAATGAACCTCATCCCACGGTGAAGCTGAGAGAGGCCTAAAAAAGGTGAAGAGTGCAAACCTAGACAACACGCTGTTTCCACTCGTGAACATTGTGGTAAGCCTTTGTAGTAACGACCAAACATTCTCGAGACTGTCGTAAGCTGTGAGAGTGTCGGCTCAGGTCACTAGATCCATACGCTAGTTACCCTCCTTTCGGTGGATGCAAGAGTGAATCCAGAAAAATCGTGACCATTTTCATGGCTAATGCTCATTAAAAGGATGCGTGGGAAATATTACGACTGCTTCCATCTGACAATTATTCCATTCAATCAATTGGACTCTGCATTGAAAAAATTCAAATTTTCGCATTGAACCAGCTATTTATCTTTGTTGCAAATAAAAATGAAAAATCTTCGCTGAAAAAGCTCTAGAATTTTCATATTTTTAAAGAGTTCGTGAATGTCATACTTTTTATTAATAAATAATGTATTTAATTTTTAATTACAACAAAAATGTTTTAAATAATTAGAAATGTAGAGATTCGTGACGAAAGTTCAACGAAAATACGATTATATTAAAAATACATTACTTGGTTGATATCACGAATGAACAAAAATAAATAATAAAATAATATGGATAGTAATAATATGCACTTTGTTTAATTAACCTACATTTTCCAATTTCAAATCTACAAATCGGGACTTCACCAAGCAAATATTTTCCCCCCCTAAAAAACCATATTGACAATCGATACTATTTCGCGAGCCCAAAATTTGTAAATTGCAACAAACAACAGCATTCGTTGCGCGAGTAAGTTAAAAAAGTCATATTTTTAAAACCAGCAGCGAATATTTATATTTCCACATGGATTTTTGATTTCCGAACGATAGCCATGTTTTTTTCATTAGTGGAAGAGCAAATGAAAAAAAAAAAAAATGGTGACTTCGTGCACATGACAAAATAGGATTTCAAAGAGCTCCAGCAAGCGAGCAAGATCTAACCTATACGGGTGTACAGTGATCGGAATGTGGGTCAGCTGAGTATCTCAATGAGGGGGCGCAGGTGGTAAGTATCAGGATATGTAGTATCAGATACATATGCAGATTACTTTGCGCTTATGATCAACCCCCCACCCCAACCCATCAACCTTCCGATATTGCAAAATCGGACAGGATAGGTTTCCTCTTGAGAAAAACGACACGTGAATACATTCGGGATGGCAAACGAGATGTAACCGATGCTGGATTGATTGATAGTGCAAGAGAGTGCTTTCATCATTAACCGAACCGTGGTCACGTCATAACTACGTCATACGATATTCCTTCCATATTCCCCAGTATTGACTCGGTGTCCCTATGTGCTTCGATCCTTCAGCAGAAAGATAAATAAACATCCAAAAAATTAGTTGGCCTCAAGTGTTGTACCAGTGTTTACGATGAGGTGATTCTACCTCGTTTAGTGTTTGCTCAGATGAATTTACCGCAATTAACGCACGGTTCTGAAAATTTTCAATTTTCAGGTACTTCTGCTGACGGTTACTGATTTTGCGCACGTATCAAATGAAGCTTATGGCTCTTCAGGGTACATCGAGATTCAGGCTACTTAGCAAAACTTCCATTAACCAGCGGTAAACGGTTTTTTTTTCGACGGTCTAAACGAATTCCAACAAGAACGCTCGGGAACATTGAAAAGTTTGTTGAAAAGATCATTCGTTTATGATTCATAAAAAATGTTGATTTATTCATACCTCAAATATGCAAAAAGAGTTTGAAAAATAAAAAACAAAAAAACCAGATGAGTTTCAAAAAGAGTTTGAAAAATAAAAAACAAAAAAAACAGATGAGTTTCAAAAAGAGTTTGAAAAATAAAAACACAAAAAAACGTTTTAGCTGGAACCCAATGAGGCAAGATTCAATGGCATTAGGAACCAAAAAAAGACAGCATTGAGTTCCATGTCTATTTCTACTTTCACATTAGAGAACTGACGACAGTACTGATTTTCCATTTCATAATTACGTAAATAGGCTAGAAGTATGCATCATTGACGAGCAACAAAATGTTTTTTTTAATTTCCCATGTACTTAACATCCAAAATCACGATTCGCAGATTTGGTTCGTAAACTACTAGACCAAAATCCCAAAAAAATGTACGCGAGTTTCGTAAGCTTAGGTCCACAGAATAAAATATTAGGATTTCAAAAAAACAATCGTTACAAGTCAACGAATCAAATTCCATCATGTTACGTGTTGAAAATTCCATCAAGATACACCAGTACCTAATAAAAATGTTGTCAGCTTTCCCAAAAAATGCTTCAGAATCCAACAGCGATCCTATAATTTTGTAAATTCCGCGGTGAAACTCGTTGCGAATAAAGCTTAGAGACCGAAAGCTGGACAGTGCTTGGACATAAATATCGATGAGTTGATATACGCGCGCGTCCACCAGGTCGCGGGCGATTGGTTAGCGAATGTGTGGCACGGGAAGCATTCTAGGCTGAATATACAGTAGAAGCGAGTGAAGCTATCTCCCAGGCCCGAAGGTTTGAAAGGACAGAAGTGGGGGTTGGGCGTTCCAGTCGCGACTTCATTGGCCCGAGGCTGAGTGTGGGAGTTCGACGTTGCCGTTTCGCGTAACCTGATTGGTGCATCATTGGAACTGACGACAGACTTCGAGGAAGGAGTACAGTTGAGCGCGGTTCAACTGTGCTTCAAAGAGCAGCGGCGGACAGCGAGAGATCGAAAGAGCTTTCCTCGCTCTACGTTTATTTAATATTGTTTCAATGATGAATGGATAACGGACTGGTGAAATAGAGGTGGAGTGAAGTAACGGACCTTGGCGGGAGCACTCCCGTGGTCAGCTTCGAATATTGAAGCCTCTCTCGATTCCATTTCCTTTTAGCGATTCGGTAACTGAATATAATATATACCGACACGTACCTACGTATACCGGGTGTACCAGAAACAAGAATAAGGTACAAGCACGCTCGTGACGATCCAACATAACCTCCTAAAAATCCTCAGTAAAAGAATCGTAGTTTTCAGGATATTCGTGCTTTTTGTGAAACGGAAACATTTTTTTCATTTTAGGTATGTCTGGTATCATCAATCCTGATACTGATTTTTTTGATAGGTTTCATGTTAAAATAAAATTAGGAAAAATCGGGCAATTAATAAAGACTTACTGAGCAATGGGAATTGGAAAGACCTAATGTTAGGTCTCCAATCTGGTGAAGGTTTAGCGAAATGTGACCAGGAGAATGTAGAAGGAGTTTTCACACGATTTACTTAGCTTCGGGTAGTCTCGTTGACTTTCGGCTCACCTAACCTAGATAAAAGTAAAGAATTAACGTTTGGACGAAAATTTGGTATCACAATTGTCGCACAGCGATGTTTTTATACCACGATCTTTGCTTCTTTGCTTTAGGCAGTAGGCTAGAATAATACCTAGAGCAAAGACAAAGGAAAAGACGAACATATAGAGCAAGCAAGACTTTGTTGATGCTTTGGGCTAGAGTTTAAAGCATCTCACACGTCACAACTGGAAATACAGATTTTTTCGTGATTTTCAAAATCTGTCAGCTCACGATGATTCAGCATAACCAAATATGACGTCAATACACTCGTAATTACTTTTTACTGTTTTTGTCACTATTTTTTGAAAATCCCTAGCCGAGGAACAAAAACTGCTGGCCTGTCAGCCCTTGCAGTATTATCGTTGGTTTTTCGGATACCCTGTACAAAGATGAACAGAGAATGATAGAGAGAAAGAGGAATCAGTTATTCCGGAGCGCGTGGCATTCGCAACTGAAGAACTTCGATATTGCGGGACCAGCTTGAGGCGTCGAGACAACTAAATTATTTCTATATATACACATGTGTGTGCGCATATATAAATATTCCGGGTTGGTAATTGGCAAATATCCTCTCGTTGTGAGATTAACGGGTCATGTTATGCCTCCCTGCCAATCAATACTGTCCTATCGTAATTTAGGCTGAGCGCAGACCAATTAAACTGACATTTTCGACGGGCAGCGATGCGCATCACGTTGTATGATTCATTGACACGTGAGACGTGGCGAGATCAAAAGAGAGAGAGAGAAAGAGATGGGAGGAAAAGAGAGGAACCCTTTGCACAACAGAGTGCATAATTTTCACTGGTACGTCTGTATAATGTGGCAGTGACATTGTTAGGTATGACACAAAAAAAAAGCTTCCATCGTTTCTGTCGCATGTTCGCTCTTGTGCTCTCGAATAAACATAACGAAACGACCCAGCTGCCAGGCACCGAATGGACCGGTGTCATTGATATTTCTTTTTTTGCCCATTCAACCACGTGTAAATCTTCCGTACCTCGCGTTTGTTTTTTTCGACAAGTACATTGGATGAAGGTTTAATGAAAAAAAAAAACGAAAAAAAAAAGTTTTCTCGACCAGAGGTACTACATGGCAAGCTGAAGGTTATACAATAATACGAAGCTTCCAACGTTCCCATCTCTCTCCGTGGGCTTACCAGATAGAATCGTGAATTTTTCATTGCGCAAGATTTTTTTGTCCAGCCCCGGGGTTAAGGATTCCTATCTCTGTTTTTGCATACTTGCCTCGTGGTGATACCATGTGGTGAACGCGGTCTCACAGATACGCGAACGTTTGTAGCCTTTGAGAGAAAAGGTCACTCTGGAATTTTAACGAGCTTGGTGACCAAACGACCGCGGCTTGACCGGAGATCCCCATCGAGCTGCGATGATCGGAGCCAAAGGGAGAAGAGAATTAAAGGAGGATACTCCATTATCATGGTATTGTTATACTCGTTTTGTAATAATCAGAAATCGTTTGTCAACGACCATTCAAGTTTCATCTTTTCGATCGTCGACGTCACCAATATCCGGACAATCCAATTAATTACATTTTTGCGGATAACTGATGTTCTTAGTACTAATTAATTTGCCAATTACGGTGAAGGACCTCCCCCCACCCTCTTCCTCTTGCTTTTGGTATTTTCATTGGGGAGGGCCTCGTTACTTTATACTCGTTCACGTTTCACTGATTGTTGTCAGCTAGTTCGTCCTGGGTTCTCGCCGAAATGTGGAAAGCTCCTGCGAGCTTCCGAGACACGCGAGATTGCGGAAATTCCGAGTGATGTTCGTGAAGCATGCACACGTACGTGTGTTACCTGTGATATACCAAAATGATGACTGTGTTTGTGCACGTGTTTGGGCTTGCGTGCGTTAGCACATAGCCAACCAGCCTCTTTCGTAAATGGGTCAAATGGGCCCCTGGGGACATTGTCGTCTGCCCTGCCAAAGACGTCGAGACGAAGTCTCACGTGCAGAGATTTGTCCATACGCGTGCGCCAATCTCGACGCTCTCGTACATACCACCGCTGAATATATTAATATATATATATGAAACGGTCGCAACTATATCGCTCACCGTACTGAAAGCCATGCCTAAAATCCATTTGAATGTCTGATCCCGGATGATGTGACTTCCGGAATTGGAGCAATCGACGCGCTTCGCTAATTCTCGTTCTTGCGTCATCAAACGTCTAAAGAACCTTCACGATGCAAACTTGGAGGAAGACGAAAGGATCGAGTTTCTTGCGGATGCATAATTCCTACTTTAATTGTAATTAAAGTCGAAATTTGAAAATTGCGAAATTCGCTTGACTGCAATTTTGTCAATGACTGTATAATATCTGTTTCGAACGTCCAACAAAAAAATTTCGGAACATTTTTCTCAATATTTATATGTGATTGATACGTTCTTATCGTAATATTATTTCTATTAATTACTCGAATTATTGCTGATTAATTCTTCGTGACAATTATTCTCCCAATCTTTGATAAATTGACTGCAAAAATCTCTCGACTTTGAATTTTGATATTTTAATGTTTTTGCAATCAGTGGTTATTTAATTCCATTCGTTTTGTAATTGTTAGCATCTAATGAAGCTCTTTTTCCATAAGCCAGCGTGTTCGATTCATATGTTAAAAACTAATAATTTATTTAGTGAAAAAATCGGATATAATTTATATATTCTATTATTATCATTATCATTATTATAATTTTTTTTATTATTCTATCAAGAACTATATTTTCTCTAAGTTTTAATAACTTCAGTGTTTTTTAAATATTAAAAAATTCTTAATGTCATTATAAAAAATAAACGTTTTTTATTTAAGCAAACCACAGTGCTTCGAAGAAAATCACAGGATATGCATGACACCTTAAAAGAAAGGGTTCACACAAACTCGTCCTAAAATGGATAAATCGATATGTTAGGATTTGGCAAAACATCAGGATTACACCTACTAAGGATAGGTTCGATTCAATTACGATCACACCGTTGAAGTACAATTTGAAGCAATGGTTATACATTTATATTCTGTCGTTCGTAACTTCAAATTCAATCTACTTTATACACATACGTATATACCATAGTACAGAGCAGTAATGCAAACATGCCTACGGTGGAGGAACGAATACCGCGGTCGGTTTTAGTAGTGATTTAGGAGCGAGAGTGTGCACTGCTCGGTACAGCCATATTCACATAATCTTCTCACTGGGCTGGGGACCATATGTTTCGTTGACCCGCTGGGCAAACTTTTCCCGCCCCCTTGTGCCCCTTCATCCCTATATTTGGTGTATTGGTCATACGGCTCTCTCACCAACTTCTCTTTCCCTCTCTCTCTCTTTCTCTCTTTGGCCTTGTCTCTCTCTCGTTTCCGTTATCTCTGCTTTTTCCTCTCTCGCTCCTTCCGGGCATCTTCTGTGCAAACTCTCCGACCCAATCCCCCGTTTCAACAAACAACCCCCATTTTTTTCCAGAGCCTCCAGCTATAAAGCATTTTTTGGGGGATTTTCCTGTCACTGAGCATTACGCCTTTTCCGTTCTTTCGTAATAGGAAAAAAAAAACAAAAAGGAAATCGAAAACACTCAGTTAGGTATATGAAGAGAAAAGAAAGAAAAAATCCGGAGGATGTTCGTATGGAAAGTGGTGCGTATCCGGCTGAATTTCATTCCAGGCCCTTTCTTCATTTATTTCGAGCTATCGACTTGGGAAATCTCTGTGGTAGGTTATCGTTCCGCGTTTGCATGAATATTACGTGTTCCACGCAGCATGGAAGACACCCTAGTGGATCATCAGTTCGTTCCAGATCTACCCTAACTTCCAGCTTAGAAAAAGAAAGGTATTGAATCGTCATCTACGTGTTACTCCAGTGATAGTACTACTATGATGATACTGGGGAACAATTGTTTTGGTGATTTTGTATGGTACGGTTTTACGGTCTGTCGTAAGCTTCTTGGACTATAGAGCTCTAGAGATTTCCGAATCGGACTTCCTGGAGCATGAACTAGAACGTATATGAAAAGCTGTTGGACAAAATGGATACCAAGCTAGGGAACATCGATAAACCGTTAAAAAATCAATGAACGATATCCCAATATGTATAGATATCAAAAAAGGCGTGAGTGTATTTGAAAAAAATGGAGATTGATATTATACCTCTAATTAAGGCAAATTTTGATCGATCGATCAAATTTCCTACTCCCAACCTATATAACGCTGATCATGAATACGACATCCGGCCAAAAGCCACGATCTTTCGTAACAACGTAATAAGCTGTGGAAGCCTAAAAACTATCGTTCTCTTTTTTCTTCATACGAATAACACTTCCTCGTATAATCTGGTAGGGTTTGGTTGAAAAGGGAAGACTACTGCAATCACAATGACAGTGTCGTGCGAGTGCTTTCTTTCTATTTATTTCTCCACGAAGACATTGGACACGCATCTTCAAAGAGGTGGCAGCCCATCTCCCTTTTCTTCCAGCTAAGGGTCAAAGGTTTTGAGGAAGTGAGAAAAGAAACGCTAGAGGAGTGAGTGATGAACGAGGACCCTAGAGGGCGCCACGTCAGACTCGGGAATCTTGCACCGTATGGGCCCATCTGGTGGCAATGTATAAATAACGGTGGCCACGTTCTATTGTGGGCGATGGAGTTACACATATATACATATTTGAGAGGAGAGACGAGAGGAATTGAGGCGAGAAAAAAGGGAGACATAAACTTCGTCTACCGTGTGCCATTCGTCAGACTTTCTTAGCTCCTCTATTTTTTTTAGTTTTTTTTTTATTAATATATCCTGAAATTATGGTATACCATTTCGTTGAACGAAACTTTGAACTTTGAACGAACGACGAGATCTAATTATTGATAAGTTCTTATTAAGTATGTGTCATATATTTGACAATTATTTTAACGACTAACTTTCATACCTATTTTGACAATAATTTAATAACTAACTTTAATAACTATTTTTGACGATAATTTAATAACTATGTACACTGCATCCAATGACTTTGATCGTAAACGAAAAAAAAAATTTAAGTGATCGATAAATTCCACATGATAAAATAAAATCATTGTAGTGGCTAAAAGACTACCAGCTGGTTTGAAGAGCTTCTAAGACGATTTTAAAAATAAGAAAAAGAGGGCTTCTGGAAACCCCGGTAATATCGAATCTTTTATAATGCTTTTCTTTGGAATACAGAAAAAGATCGCCTTTCAGCTTAATCGTCCCACTTTCCGGCAACCCCGTGCTCATTCGTGGATGATATTTGACATATATATGTCAAATACTTACCAATAAGTGAATCCCTAACTGTAAATTCAATGATTAAGATTTTAGTCAAAAGTTAAAAAAACCTTTGAGTAATCCTTACAGTCCACATAATGACAAAGATTATTGCAGTGGCCCGGAAAAATCGAAAATGCTTTGAAGAGAGGAGAAATGTTTTTAATACTTTACTCTCGAATATAAAAAAATGAATGGTGAATGTTGACAAGATGACCTCGAAAACGACTACTATATTCAAGTTCGTGGCTTCTATTTACGATATCTAATCAAATGTTAGAATTCAAGTGGTCGTCGCACTGGCGACAGTCTGTCGAAATACACGAGTTGATGAATTAGCTCATTGATTGAATTAGCTCTGCAATGTACGTCTCGGGAATACACTTTGTCGATTCCATTGCATAGAAAGCAAACGTTGCTACCGTGGGTACTGTATTTCTTGCTGGTCCACCCAACGAGCTCCAGAATATTAATTATAGTAAGTGCAATTGCTGAGGAATCGCATTCAACAAATATATAATCTTGAAGAAACTGCAGCACCTGTACAATCAATATTCGCAAAATATTCCAAGCAAAAATAAATTTAGTTTCAAGACGAAGAGAAAATAAAAACAAAAATAAATTGTGTTTCCATCAGGAAGAAGAATCATGCACGAATAAAGTCGAGAATAAATAAATCCACAAACAGCTCAATTTGTTCAACCCTTAACGAGTTCCCGTTTTTTCTTCACGCTTAAAATAATTTTCCTCAAATTTTTTCCTTCTTTTCTTTTTTCTTTTTTTTTCCTCGAACGTGCTCTGTCTTTCCGATTTTTTTCATCATTATTTATGCCACGACTGACGACGTTTTTATTTCACAGCGCACTAACGTTTGCCCTTTCCTCATTGTCAATATGGCGGAAATATAATCGAAGCGGAAATCGAGAAGCAGGGAAGATGGGAATGAGCCCGCGTACACGTATACGTACGAGAGTCTAATTGAGAGTTGGAGTACAAGAGAATGTACAAAGAGAAACAGACGAAGAGAGATAAAGAG
The DNA here is from genome assembly GCA_030522765.1 of Ophioninae sp. B BG-2022a. Classification (NCBI taxonomy): domain Eukaryota; kingdom Metazoa; phylum Arthropoda; class Insecta; order Hymenoptera; family Ichneumonidae; species Ophioninae sp. B BG-2022a. The sequence goes on from JAPYZJ010000374.1 coordinate 37,642, forward strand.
AAAGAGAGAAAGAGAGAGAAAAGAAGAGCAGTGTTGGGGTAGAAAAAAGACAACATACAGGAGAGAAAGATGCCGGAGAAAAAGCTCGAACCTTAGTGATGAAGAGTCGAGAGCTCGTTATGCCACTGCGATTTCTCTTTCGCTTTCCACACTTGTGCTCTCTTCGTGGCCCCTCTTCGGCTCTCGTGTTTTCACCCTGAAGTTGAAAGGCCTCACTTTTGCACCACGAATTGCGGAATTTCTTCTCGTTTTTTTTTGTTTTTGTTTTTTTTTTTATTTCTTTCTTTCCTTCGTCTCGTTTATATTGGAAAATGAAGAGGGTGCATGTAGGGTGGTATGTGCGAATGGCACCATGTGTGTAAGTATAACTCTCTCATTTTCTTTCTCTCCTTCTGTGTACATTCGATACCCCCTTTATATCTATATCCAGGGATAACGGAAATACGACGATGAGTTTCCCCTGTGCGCTATGGCCAGATGCCATTTTTCCAATTTTTATTGGAAAATATTCTGGCTTTGCTCTTCTCTTCTCTCTTCATTTTTTTTTCGTCTTTTTTGCACCTCGTATCGATTCCGATCGTGAAGAATTTTCGTGGAAACAAAAATGGGGGTTTCCATCCTCATCACTCAGGAAAGTCGATAGGGGTTAAGGGGGGGGGGGAGATAAAGGGTAAGAGGAAGGTAGGATGAAGAGATCTTGAGAAAGAACGTTTCTTTGCATCTGCCTCTCGTCTCCGTAGCACGGTCGTACGTGTCTCGACTGATTTGGAATCGTGGACTAGAAAAATGGTCGCCGAGTCGAACGAATTCGATTTTTCCATCCGCCTGCAGGGAGGCAAAATCCTTCGACAAACGGCAAAGATAAGAAAAAGTCGATCGATCGAACCGAGCTTCCATGATTCCTTTGATTTTTCATCGTGTCCTTTTCCATTGGTGCTTTGTCAGCTGTATCTTTTTTTCGGCAAGTACGAGCTCTTACGATAACGTTATTCCGGAATAACGATTTTCTCGGGGTACCTACCCTACTTTTCACGCGAAATAGCGGAAAACTCGTGGAAATACGAAAATCCATCAGTTTTCGTCGATTCGAATGGCTAAAGTGGCGAAACTCGTCAAATCGTTAATTTTAGACGATTCCAATGATTTTTCGTGCGGAAGTTTCAGTTTCACGCGATTTTTAATGGTTTTACGTTGGAATTTCGAAAAATAATGACAAACTCGTCGAAACACGAAAATACATCAGTTTTCGTCCATTGGAATGACAAAAGACGATTCTAATGATTTTTCGTGTAGAAGATTCAGTTTCACGCATTTTTTAACAATTTTACATCGGAATCTCGAAAAATAATGAAAAAATCGTCGAAATACGAAAATTCATCAAATTTCGTTTATCCGATTGGCAAAAGCAGCAAAAATCGTTAAATCGTCGCTTTTGGATGGTTCCAACGATTTTTCGTGCGGAAGGTTCGTTTTCACCGATTTTTCAACGATTTCACGCGAGAATCACTAAAAATAATGAAATAACTCGTTGAAATACGAAAACTCATCAGTTTTCATCGAATCGGCTGGCAAAAGTCAAGAAAAACCTGAATCGCTGAATCGACACTTGTAATTCATTTAAACGTTTCCAAATGGCGATGATAAAACTACGAACTCATATTATTGCAAAGATCTATGTGATCTCACAATTATTTGAAAATATATCAATTAGTGCAACCCTAGTAAATCAGTATTAGGCCGTTCTCCTAATTACTCGAATGATATCAATACCGACGGTTTTGGGGATTCATCGGAACCCATATCTGTGATACCTGTAACCCATATCGTATTCTCTGCCTGTGCTACGAAATCATTACTCTTCAAGGGTGGGATGGCTCTTCCCAGATGCTACGTAATTAACAGATACCACGAAACTTGAGGCTGAAACGTAGATACAAAGCCTTTTGTACAAAAAGAAACCAGAGGAACTAAAAATAGGAATGATCATGGCTCAAGCAATCCAGTAGCCCAAACATGCCGGATTACAGAGAGTGTCAGATTTTTGGGTTTCCAACACTAAAATCTCCACTGAGATCAACAAATGGACGAGCTAAAAACAGTCGAATATTTCGTTGCTCATATTTTACTGAACAGTCGTAAACCACTTCCGGTTGTACCTCAGACTCATCGCTGAAGACTACTCCGGTATTTTTAAGGCTTCTGTGAAGGTTTCAAAAAATCGTTCATTTTTTTTAATAAATCAAATAAACGTTTTTGGTCAACATGGGGGGAGGGGGTTGTTATTTGATTGACATTTTGGGTAGACCAGTTAATTAATAGCAAAAATCAAATAAATCATTAATATTAATCAAAATTGGTTTTCTGACTTGGTAGGTCTTTTTCGTTTTTTTTTTTTTGTTAAAAGTAAAGTTCTTTTTTATGAATATACTTAGCTGGTAATCAACATGGTTTAGAGTGCTTAAACTACCACAAAATTTACTTTTGTATACATTTTAGAGTAAAATTGAATAAAACTGGAATACGAGCGTCTAAAAATATTGAATTCGAAAAACAATGGATAGCATTGGAAACAATAAACTCGTGAATCAATTTTGCCAGTACGAATGATAATGGCAAAGCAGTATATATATATTGTTTTGTATCCACGGATCAATCTTGGCGCAAATGGAGTATCGTTTAAAACGGTTGGAATTGATCTTGCGTGGGATGGAATATTTGTTGCCTTTGGCATGATAAAACTGTACATGCATAAAAGCGGGTGTATTTACGCGTATTGCGATTCGAAACCAACCGCAGTGAATCCCTTCTCAAGCTTTACACCAGGGTGTGCACATTTCGTTGGAAGTTGTTATGTACTTGTATACGCGAGGGTTGAATCACCGAGATAGTCGATAGCGTTCGAAACGCCGATCGCATCGCAAAACCTCTCGCGTAAATCGAAAACGGTTATGGGATGTTTCATGCAATATCAGCCATTGGAGAATTACGTTTTACAATTTTTTTTTAAACTGACATTGTAAGAATGTCACATTTCGTAAAAACGAATAATTATTTTTCTTTGTTTGTAATATTTTCAAAACCAAATGCAAAAAGTTTACAAAATTTGTCGGATAGGAATAAATAAACTGCAAAAAAAACCAACTTGTAAAAAAATGCCATTGAAAGCGTAAATAATATTGAAAAGTTATACATATTTAAATAGACTAGCATAATTACTTAACAGACAATTATTTTGATTCGATTTGTAATGCATTAATCCATTTATTGTTAAATAATAAAAAGTATTTATTGTATGAATTTGTTTGGGTTTGTTTAGGTTTGGTAAGGTCTTTAAATACGGATGATTCAAATTATTAAGAAATAATTTAATAAATTCTTACATAAAGTGAAATAATTTATTATTAAGTAATAATGGTAACTCATTCAATTACTTTTTACTTTTTAAAGTATTTTTTTCAGGCAAGTTTTTATTGTTTTTTTTTTTAAGTTTATGAAATTTTTTATTTCGAGCGAGTAGCTCAGATTGATAAGTAAACGTGGATAAACTAAATTTATGTGGAACTTCAATAATATGGAAACGGTAAGAAATTAAAAAAAAATTTCAATCGATCAATATTTTTTTTATATTCCTGATAAATGAATCGTGAATTCACTGCTTTTTTGAGAAATCGGTTGGAAAAGTAATTTCTTCGACTGGGTTATTGGATAAAGGGGAAAGAATACTCGTCTACTTTTTCTTCCTCCGGCCAATAATTCAATGTACACAATTGATGTATTTTTCGTTCAAACAAAATCGATTGGAATCAGGAAAAAATGGATATTCTTTCGCGGGATATTTCAACGTGTAGCGTTCTCGTGCAAACAATTTTTTGTTGAAAATTGAAAGGTCGATAAAATAAAGTTATTAATTCGTGATTTACAGTAAAATGTGAATATGAAAATTGAGAGTTTTTTTTTTAAATCAATGCCAATAGATATTACGCGAAAATATTTTGACAATGTTAAAATTCATTTTGAAAGGTTCTCGTCGCGTAAATTGCCCCATATATGCATGAATTCACATGGTACGTGCACTGGTATACATCGTTTACATTATACATCCCCGTAGACGTATCGAAAAGCGAAGAGATAGATCGGCTCGAACCCAGCTACCGCACATTATGAATTCTTCATGAGGTAATCTCTTAGGCCATTCGTAAACGATATTCGAATGGGAATATATACTGTAGACCGAAGCTTCGTCCGAGAGCTGAAGAGAAATCGAAAAAAATCAGTACACGTTGGAAATACTTTTCTTCCACAATTTGTAGAAGTAATAACTTTGTGATAATAAGTTATATAATTTAATTATAATTGTTATTATTATAATCGTCAGAATAAATTATTTTCTATAATTTGCATCCAATGTTTACAACTTTTACTATAAACATAATTATTATTCTTATCCTCCTTCTTTTTACAATTACTTATAATTATAAATATTATTACACTTATTATTTGAGTCGTTATAATTATTATTATTACGGTTGAGGAATTGCGTCGATGTTTCCATGGTTCAGATATGACAATCGATATTTTTCCTTTCGGTAGCCTCGATGTTCAAGGACTTATATTTTTGTAATATCGATATAAAATTTATCAGAAAATTAAAATTTACAAAATTTTGTAATATCAGTGGCTAGTACAGTGGCTGAAGCACGATTAGGATTTTGTTTTTCGCCAAAAGCAATCACGAACGTGCAACGATGCGTGAGCAAGTGGATTATTGTTTTTGAAAGCAAACAAACCCAAATCCAAACCCAAACAAATACGTCTAACCTTCATACGAATAAAAAACAAACCGAATATGCAAAATGACTGATAACGTCAACAGATGTTGATGACATACGTACCAACATACCCCCAAAAAAAAAGAATCAAAAATCGAATATCCGGAAATCGCAAAATTTGAAAAATCACTTTTGGACCTAATTTTTTATAGCAACCTCGTATACCCAGAATTTATGTAAAATGTATGCTCCCATGTATCGTATATATAAGCATAAGCGCTTAAATCATTCCAGAGTACGTACACGCCACGTATGCAGACAGAATTCTACGATTTACGAGGATAGTACGCTCCATAGAGTCTAATGAAGACGTAGATTACCAAGATGTAAGATTCCGTGCATGCGCATATACGAACATGAACACACGCCCACGCACACACCTGAATTCTTCCATATACAAATTCAACGCTTTATATCATCCACCTAGCGACTTTATCGTCTCGAACAGTTTTCTCGTCCATAAATATACGTGTGAAGAAGCTGGTGCAAATGTGGACCACTTGGCTTCCCGCGGATTTCCGTTTAACCCTTAGACCCTACACATGGCTATCGCGAACCCCACATTTTTAGTGATAAATCCTATTATCATTTTTGGTTCCTTATTCAATCCCATTTATCACTAAGAAAAATTTGTATTAGGATTTCATCATGTGATTTATTACATTCTTAGGTTTTTTAGCATTCGAATTAAAAAACAAACTCTACACGAGAAACAGATGGACTTAAAGTTCGCATCGTTACAATTCAATAACATTTCTTTTTTTCTAATTTTTTTATTTCCTTAGTTCCATTATTTTGCAAAATATTTTTCTTTAGATACGAATGATAGATTATCATTATAAAGATTCGAATGATTATTAAGGTATCTTGCTTACAATTTCGGTAAAAAAAAAATAGGGAATTTGAAAAATAATAATTTTCGTTGAACTTCAATCTCATAGAAATAGTTCAGCATTTTGATGATTTGATGGTTTTTTATTAAAATAAATTTAGAAAGGACCTTCAAAGCTATTTCTGTAAGGATGTCATGATGGAACCAAGTTTTGGCTTTAATAAGGACGAACCCTTACCATTGATAATTTTCCATTCCGCAAACGAGATAAATCTTGAAATCCAAAATATTCAGCAGTTTCCTCACTTTGTTTTTTCTCACTGATCGATTCTTTAGAATTTAAAAGAGTCAAATGTGAAAAAATATATTTTTTTAATGAATAAACAATGTCAGGATTTTTTCTTCAACTTTTCAAAATGTCACGATTTTCCAAAAGCAAATTTCGTTTCTACCTTCGTTTTTATCTGGAAATAATTATTTGCACTATGAAAAATTGGGTATTACAAATCTGGTTGATTTGTTCGATGGTTTATCGATCGATTTGTGGGGTGCTAATTTAATCAGCATTTCGGACGTACAAATTCGATTCCAACATTATACCAAATATATTTAGCACCTTTTCAATGAAATTGAACATACTCCTATACTTCCTGATTGATCGAATTAATCTGCTTCGTTTTAGAGGGGATGGAACCGCACAAAGTGCACGCATCGAAATAATGCGATTGTGCTCGTGATTATAATTGACCTATGGTATAAATCTAGCACCAACGTGATTATCAATGCAGTCGTTATCATAACTATTATCAGCTATGCACCCTGTGATACGAAAAACGATTTTTTTTTCATAAAATTGGCGTTTTGCACAAAATCGTTATCTGATCGTCATTATTTCTTTCTCGACAAATAAAACTTACGGTAAACGATTTTTTCGGATCTTCATGGAAAATGAACCGGAATTTACAAAAAAATCATCGTCGTTACAATTTAATTTATTTTTTAATAGGTCATTCCTCATCGAAATCTAAGCATTACGTCTTTTTTCTATCGGCGGAAAAACAGTTTTAAGGGGTGAAACTCATCCTTAAAGTTTTTGAGTTACGCGAATTTTTTTTATTTTAGTATAAAATGACTTTCAAAAATATGCGTATGACTTTGAATTAATACGTTGTTAAATAAATTACATTTTTTTCTATAAATGAAAAAGTGTGTCATCTTAAGCGCAATTTTTCTAACTTTCGTGACTTTTTTCAGAGAGAATAGGTGTACTTGATGAATACAAAAAGTGGATATCAAAACATCCTGGGATCCACGAGCGTACATACGCGCTGACGTTTTTGTGTTTGGTCTTGTTTCCTCTTGACACGCGTCGAGGGGATTCTTTCTCGAGTACCGTTAAACCACACGAAGCGCGGACTCGCGGACAGAAAATGCAGACACGTTTTCTTGCTACCCTCTATTTCTACCTTTCCGCTATCCTTTTGTACTGCACAAGCAGTAGTCACCGCACGAGACGCGACGACGAAAACACCCTCGAGACTACACGACCCGAATTGACAAATCTCTTCGTCCCTCGCTCCCTTTTTCTCCTGTATGTGTTTTCGTATTTTTTTATTTTGAAAAAATGAGCAATTAAGGGTAATCGTAAATTGCATTTGCGAGAGAACGCGAACCAACAACGAGCCGATGAAAAACCAACTTAACGATTAATTATGGCTCTGAAATTCACAACGTTGGATTCCGGCCAAATTTTTGTATATATTTTTTTCATTTTGATTTATAGCATTTTTTCGTACATGTTTCGGCTCTGAAATAAAATTAAAGTATAATCAGATTTTTTAATGAAGTATAATTATAACTTGTTTAAATAAAATTATTAATAGAAAATTATATTAAAAATTATAAGAAAAATTATTATCAATCCAAATAGATCGAAAAGTAGCTGAGAAATTTTTCCGAATTTTTTTGACATTGTTCACCCTCATGTTTTCTCTTCAAAAATGAATCTCGAAAGTAAAAAAAAAATCATTAGTGAGACCTCATTTTTTTTCAGTGTATTTAAAAAAAAATACAAATGATTTCTGTCAAGATTTTTTAAAAAATGAGACACTAAGTATTTACTGAGAAATCATTTTTAGAAAAATCATTAATAAAAATTCACTTTTTTTAAGATCCTTTTTAGAAAAATGGTGCAAACATTTTTCCTCAAGATTTTTTTTTCAAATTAAAATATCAACGTTTTAAATAATTTGTTTCAGACGGGTCATATTATTATTTTCAAGGTTTTTTTTGACGTATGTACCAAAATGGTGATAAACTGGTCTGAAAGTGATCCAAATTTATGCTGAACTTATCAAAATAAGTTTATGATATATATAATTCGCTATAATAAATCACAGATATATACGGTGGGCTATATAAAGTAATATGGAACTAAAGTCTTTGTTTCCTCCCTCCAAGTGACATTTCACTATCAGGCAGTGCATAGAGTCGCGTACTGTACCCCTGGGAGTTGAGGGTAAGATTTACAACTCGGGCTACGTTCGACGCTCGATGAATGAAAAAAAAAACAGCGATAAATGGAGTAGAAAATTTAAGATGGAATGCTTAGAAAGAGAAAGGGGTGATCTTACCCGCCTTATCTTTAGAAAGTGCACATAATTGAGTAATAAACGAATGACTAACCTAACTCTAACTTTGCTGTCTTGGATTCTAATTAAAAGTTGGATACTTCTGGTGAATTTTACAGTAGCCACACTAGCTGGATTCGATCAACCAAATGGAAAAAAAAAGATCGAACGTTCGCAAAAAAATTATTTGTTCGATGTTGATAAAAAAATTACATTAAATTATACTTCAAATTTTAAGGATTAGGTACAACAAATTATTCCATAAAAAAAACAAATAACAAAACGTTAAAAAAATATTATAAACAAATCAATACACCATAATCCCTCATTTTCGCGAAAAAAATCATACCTCTCGCAATTTTTCGTATCACCAACTCAAATTTGAAAATTTCAAACCTAAGATGTAATACTGGAAAGAAAAAAAAAGTACAGTGTAGGGCGACAGCTAAAACACTGAAAACCGTGGCCTACCAAATATTTCCAGTCCAAAAGCTACTAAATCGATTTTTCCCAGGTTGACTATAGAGACAAAATTTTTTATGGCGAGCACGTCCAGCCTCTTGCCTACACCATTCAATTATCCCCATTTTCTTCACATTCCCCCAGCATAATCTTCACCAGCGATCAAAAAATGAATGGGTCATCGTAGAAGAGCAAAGTTAAGTAGCTTGAAGCGATTTGTCCCAGCTGATGGTACGAATAAAAAAGGTCTATATATAAAATAAAAAAATATATATAGGTATACATATTTACGATCAATTACAAACGAAGAAGGGTGCAATCAACGAAGCGTGTATTCTTCTCACTGACGTTACTGTATACTCAAGGGGCAAGAGGGGGTGCAAGAAATAACTTGAAAAACATAGAAATAATGGTGCACGTGCTCTAGCTGTTTTCTCGTCTGTGGCGAAATTTCCGAGTCGATTGTCAGGAGAAGAGAGCAAAGTTATTACGTGATTCTTCTCTCGTTGCTCCCGAACGACCAGCGCACGCATGGATGATACCAATTAATCTCGTTGAAGGTTTTTCCGTCCCTTTTGTTAGCACACTTCGAAATACTACTCGTCTGTGTCCACATATACGCCCTCAAACAGGGAAAAGTAGATTTATACACAAATGTATAAATATATATGTACCTATGTATGGTATATATATAGAAAAGGAGTACTCTTAGCAGGCACAGCATTAGCGGAGGCTCCGTGCGATTCTCAATCCCCGGAGAAAAAGATTCTGTGGGCGAGAGTAACGAGGTTGAAAAAGAAACGTCGAAAGAGAACGGGGGTTGGGGGGGGGGGGGGGGGAGAGGGATAGAGGAGGGACGAAAGCCATGGGGGGGTAAAGAAAAGGGGAAAAAAGGGGGGGGGGAGGGGAGGAGGAAAAAGGGTTTTATTTATTAGATCTCGAGCATGCGTATACACTCCGGAGATATTCGTTATTCGTACCAGCCAGAGTGCGGGCTTGATAATTGAATAAGAAGTCTATATCTCTTCGGTACGATGAAAAATGAGAATTTCGGTATGAGAGAGAATGGAAAAGACGAAATTAGACCGGATAGCAATTTTACATTGGATATTCCTCTCTCGTTTTGCAGTCGAGTCATCAAGACTTCAAATCCATATGTATTATTTACGACAAGTGACACGTGCTGTTTTATCGAAATGTATTGGTTTATAACATTTTTTAAGAAATCAAGTCACTTTGTAAAATGGGTCGATTTGTAGAATTACTTTGGAAATAAAATGGTTTTCTACAATGTGTCGATTTTTAAAATAATTTTTTACAATGTGTCAATTTTAAAAGTAATTTTCTAAAATGTGTCGATTTTTAAATTAATTTCCTAAAATGTGTCGATCTCTAAAATCATTTTTCTAAAATGTGTCGATTTCTAAAAGTGTTTTAGAAATCAAGTCACTTTCGAAAATGTGATGGTTACTAAAAGATTCTAGAAATCAAGTCTCTTTTAATAATTTGTTGATTCGCAAAATTGTTTTAGAAATTCAAGACCCTTACCAAAACGCGTTGACTGCGAAAATGATCTTTTTAAATCAAGTAATTTTCTAAAATGTATGTTTTCACAATTATTTGAGAAATCAAAGCACTTTAGAAACCGGCTTGAAACAACGCGGTTTCATTCTGTTGTAAAAAATTAGAGCATATTTGATGTGCACTTTAAAATCCTCGAACCGTATTAAATACTTGAACTCGGGACACGTGTGAGCACGGACTTTCGCACGTTTAAATATCAAGTGTATTTTGAAGTACGCTGCAAATTCAAGTATGTTGTTTTAACACAGTTAAATCTACCAATCCTTGTAGTTAAATTTATTTTGACGTGGTAAGTTTACAATTCACTGAATATGGTTTTTGTTACATGCTTAAATATATGATTTTTTAATTAAACATAATTTTAAAGGAAATTCATTTTAATCAAATGTATTATATATATGAATGCACGAAAGTCCTTGTTGAGTTTTTTTTGGCCTAACAGTAATAATAAATCAATAATAATAAGAAAAATGTTTGCGTTAGTATTTTTTTTGTATTTTTATACTTGTTTGAAAGAAGAGAATAGAAATATGGAATTAATGCTATGAGAATTTACTAAATAAATAAATATTCTTCGGTGCGAAGTGATCCATTAAAAAACTAGAGGAAAGCGTTGATTGGCGAAAAGATCGGGGATGTGCGAGAATGTTCGTAGTATACTTGACAGTAGTTAGAAGTGCTCCTTTCTTTTACTCGATTTTTCATCGTAAAACTTTCGAACGACTCATCATCAGGTTGTAAGAAAATCTCATCTCGCTGCTCTGACAACTTACTTGCACTTACTTTTACTTTACTACGTAATTGTTCGAGGTTATAACGACTTTCGTCCGATCTCCTCTTCAAAGTAGAATAATGACTTTCAATTTTAATAATTCCTCATTGCCTCTTTTAATTATCAAGTTTCTGGAATACGATTCCTTTTTTATTATCTGAGTTTCTGTTGAATCTGATTATGAAAATTTTTCATGTTTTTCGATCGTTTTATGCTAAAAAAACATATTAAAAAATACTGCAAAAGGTTTTTTTTTCATTACAATTTAACTATACCCTAAGGATGCGATAAACATTTTTTTTTTAAATATTAAAGGCCATATCCATTCCTTCGTAATTATCTTAAGGGGACATTTTTTCTCAGCCGCGTTAGCCCTCCTCCTTATTCCGAATTGGGGCGTATACCATGAGACAAAATCTGTCAGATCGATGCTTTTGTTTTTTTTTTGGCTTCGCATTTTGTTCATCACTTTCTGGCACCCCAAGTGGAGGGCATTGCGGAGAAATGCCCGGGGGCGATGGAACCAAGAGAGGGAAGAAAAAAGCAGGCAAACAGTAGGACTGAGAAAAAATTGAAGCTTTGTATCGAAAAAAAAAGAGGATCGCAAAGGATGTCTAGAAGACACGTTCAAGTGAGAAAAAAAACGAACGAGAGAGCACTGACGAAAAGAAAAGAAGAGGAGTGTGATGTAAGACCGATTGGTGAAGGGACCAAATCAGGCTGGTTGGACAAAAGGCACGTCAAAAGAGAAAATGAAAGAAATAAAATGAAGTAAGAATCGCTAATGACCCTTTTATCAGAAAATAATATCGATTTTTTATCCTTAATGATAATACACGTGAAATCAATTTTCATAGTTGTCTCTTGTTTACCGAAAATTCTCTCATTTCTGATTACCTACATGGAATCAAATTCTAAAATCTCATCCAAAATATTCCAGAAACCATTTCTGGACAAGAAACATTTCCTGGAATATTTGACGGTGCTAGAATTTTTATAAACTTTCCAAATTTATGTCCGAATTGCCATTGCATGCTTTTGAATTTTTTTATAATCCACCCCACACTATAGAGTTGAGGTTTGCCTCGTTTGTGTGCACCGATTTTTTTTGCCTCTTATTTCCTTATTTTTCAACATCCTATATGGCAGAGATGTCATTAGCTGAATGGAAATCCAAATATATATAAAAACGTGTGCAGGATTTTGGTTCGTGAAATCTGCCCATCGAAATTTGGAAAATAGAAAAAAAAATCATTTTCGTTCCATCTCAACGATGAAAATTTCAAAGAGGACCCCTCACTTTCTGTAGTGGATTTCTTCATCCTAGTCCATCTCGTATTTTGCCCTAGTGAGGACTTTTCCCTAGTCCATCTCTTATTTTTCCCTAGAGAGGACTTTTTCCTAGTCCATCTCTTATTTTTCCCTAGTGAAGACTTTTCCCTAGTCCATCTCTCGTTTTCCCCTAGCGAAGACTTTCCCCTACACCATCTAGTAATTTCCCCTAGTCCATCTTTCATTTTCCCCCCGTGAAGACTTTCCCCCAGTCCATCTCGTATTTTCCCCTAGTTCATCTTTCATCTATCCCTAGTAAGGACTTTCCCCTAGACCATCCCTTACTCCAATCACCTTTTATCCCAGTCTACCTTTCACTCAACCTAGTCTCCTCTTTTCGACCCAAATCCACCCCTTAATTTAGCCTAGAAGCCTCAATAAATCAGCCCACCGATTTGTCGTCCATTACTGTACCAGCCAAACAAATTGGACCACTGATTCGTTGTCCATTGCATAAACCACGTTTTATCAACTTCCTGATGGTAACGATTTCTTCGGAGATGGAAGCATCTTTCACCCTCACATGGTTCTCCGAGCAAACGCTAAATGATTAACAATCAATTTGTCCTGGGGTGCTTTGTGTGTTCAACGAGTCCCTATTCACACACTGCCCTGTTCGGAGAACACGAGTTAGCGTAGTGAGACAAGTGGTGAAAAAGCTTGTAGTTTTGGTTAGGGTAGCAAAAATGGAAGAGCCGAACCAGGAAAGGAAGGGAAGTAACAAAAAGCATGAAGAGTGGTAGGAATGTTTGCCCAAAACTTGCGGTAAAATTATTCGACGGGAGAGTACGTAAGGGGAGATTTAGCTAACACAGCCTGAACCTCGTAAAGCGGTTGTCTCGAATGTGAAGAATGGAGGACGTTGAAAATTGCGGACGGAAATTTAAGAGCAGATGAGATGACGAATAAAAATGAAAGATGGAAAGGGGTGCAGGGGGGGGGAGTGGTTTGTATGTAAATGTGTGTTAGAGCGCATGCGCGCATGCGAGGTAGTCAACGACGCTTGTTGAAGCTTCTTCCCGATGTGTAAAAGCTAGAATAGCTTGGGAATCCTTGCCCTGAATAATTTGCACACGTAGGAAAAGTAAACTATGGCTTCGTTGGTGCTCATTGATCCCAGCGTGCCAACATCCGCTTCTTCGGGGTTTTCACTACCTCGGTTTTAATTAATCAAATCTCTCTGTTTCTTACTCTAACTCTATTTCGCGATCCCTCTATCTTTGTTTTCTTTTGCTCTTTCACTCTTTCTCTTTTTCTTTGTTTCACTCCTCGCTTGCTGGCCCAAACGAACACCTATATTTTCCTTTGGACAAGATGGCGAAAGAGCAACGTTCCCCGATATTTCTACATTTCCTTCAATCCATCTGAGACTTTTTTAACGGCATCGACGACGGGAAAACTTTCAGCAGGGGACACTGTTTTCTCACTTTTCCTTCCCTATCTCTGTCTGTCTGCCGTGTTGTTCTGGACTCTTCTTTAGGATTGATTTTTCATACAGCGATCTCTAGCAGCTCTGCTATACAGCACAGCTGTATGAAAAATCTATGCGATTCTGGGTGAATTATAGATCTTCGATATTCTACCCGGAATACAAAAAAAAACAGACCGGAGCAATACACTTTACTGGTTAGGTTGGTCGCGAATAAAAAAGTGGCGAAGTGAAGCTGTGGAATTTCAATGGAGCTTGGAATTCCACCAATTCCAATCATCATAGTTTGCTTGCGATGCCAGTGGTTCCTACGATTATTTTTATCCTCGTTTGTACTTAATTTCTTCTCCAATTTATTACTTTATGATTTTCGCAAATTTTCATGATTTCGTAATCCCTCAAATTTTCATAATTATATAATGTCCTACTTTTTCATGATTTCCTAACGAGTCTTTAGTTCTCTAAATTTTTGTAAATTCTAGTTTTTTCCGGAATTTTTCTCATTTCCTGATTTTCTAAATTTTCCTAATTTCCCAACTTTTCCTAATTTCCGAATTATTCAAAATTCCCGAATTTTCAAAATTTTTCGATTTTCGTTACAAAAAAAAGAGGAAATTATGAAAATTCTTCTATTCACGACTTTTCTCAGTTTCTCACTTTTCCCCAACTCCATCCCGTAATTCTGGTACAAGGAAGCTTCGGTCGATACGTCCAAAGGCGATGAATGTGCTAACCACTCAAGCCCTCAAAGAAATTATAAGAAAATTCCGGGGAGAAAATGGCTCAGTTAAGTGAGGCAAAAAAAATGGAAGAAAAGTGTGAGAAATACTTTATCCTCTATTGAAACCAGAACCACCGAAAAAAATATATATATATGAAACGTCGGGGGTTGGAGAGTCTCCGGAGAGTCTTTCTTACGTCGACCAAAGACCACCATTAGCGAAATTATCGCGCAACAATGAAAAGTTCGTTTTAGCATTACAAAGCCCGGGTTCCAGGGTGTAGGCCTTTTCGCTTTCTCGTTTTCGTTTCCTATTGACTTCTCTTCCTGCCAAGCTATTCATTTGTGGATTGTATGTGTGGTAGGGTAGTTCCCCTCTGCAAATGTTATCCGTTTCCCTTACGTTCCTTCGACACACAGAGAAAAATTCAATCTCGGACTACGATCTGACGAATACATTGTCCCAGACTCCAAAATTTAAGTTTCAAAATCATTTTAAGTTTCAGAAAATGGACTCCGGACCAAATGGATGAATGGACCAATATTTACGAATAATTGGGGAGTCAACCATAGATTCCGAAAAAAAAAACGTTTTTTTTCAATAAAAATAAAAAAGTTGAAGAAAATCATAAAATATCAAGAATGGAGACGTCATAGTTTAATGAGGTTTCAACCAACTCCTAATAGGCTTATCAGACAGTTCTTAATAGTTCCTAATAGTTCCATAGTTCGTTATAGGCCATTAGAGAAAATGAGGATTTCACTGTAGCTTTTTCCTACCCTAAAACCGTCTCGTATTTATGAGATAGAATTTCGCACCGTTGCGACGCAACGAAAAAAATTATTTTTAAACTTCTCTATTTTTTCCACTAAAATCATAAATAAAATACCTCAATAATTATTCAAATCTTTATCGTGATAATCTAGAATTCAAATACGAAAAAAAAATATATATTTCACCAAATAATAGATCTAAGGAAATAATAAAATGAGAAAAGAAATTTCATTGCGTCGCAACGATGCGAATTTCGAGTCTATTCGTATTTGCACGAAGCCAATTATTACCGGGTTGAAAAAAGTATATTTCGTAGTGACATTTTCGAAAAATGTTCACACTGACATGATCAAACGATTCTCTTCGGATCGTCACGAGTGAAGGGTCTGCAGAAGCTTCACGTAGAAGCAGGCATTGTGTAGCCAGCTCAGTCCACGACGAACATGAGACTTCAGAAAGAGACAATATAATATCAAATTACGAAATGGTCGGTTGTATCGCTCGGTTTCCGCGCGAGAGGAAAAACGAGGAATGCCTGGGAAGTAGAAAAGACGATACGTATACACATACGTATCAGGGAGGGAGAATGGTTGTTGGCTCTCGTCGTAGACTGCTGCATGAATACAACCTTGCCGAGCGTATGTTTTCTCCTCTTGGACGACCTCGTTTTCCTGGCGAGTGCACGATTCTTGAGGTCGCTTCGTTGAGCATTCAACGAGAGACCGACAAAGAGAGAGAGAGAGGGAGGGAGGAAAAGATGGGCAGGATGAGACAGTGATAGAAAGAGACCACCCCCGTGTAACCATTATTTCGTTGCTGGTGTCAGCAAAGTAGATGTGTATGAGCAAAAGAAGGGACCAAAGACAATAACAACGGAAGAAAAGATGACACTGTTCCTTCTCTCCGGAATCGAAAATAAGGGTGCATACGATCCGTGTCATTGGCTCTTTTTTTTCGAACAGGATACCATGAGGAATAATGGAAACTAGAGCACGAGGTTGACACTAAAAGACCGATTAAGATCCATTATTCTCGCACGCTATAGTTTGTTGCAAATCGTCATTATTTATTCTAGATCGTTATCGTTTATTTGAAATGATCAAGATATATGTTCTAAATCATTAAAATTTATCTTGGAACGTTGTCATTTATTATAAGTCATCATTATCGATTCTAGATCGATTATCTATTGAAGATAGTTGTCATTAATTATAGCTTGATATTATTTATTCTAGATCGTTATGATTGATCATAGATTGTTATAATTTGTTCTAGATTGTTATAATTTATTTTATAATTAATCATAGTTTGCTATCATTTATTCTAGATCGTTATGATTAATCTTAGATTTTTATTATTTGTTCTGGGCTGTTATAGTTTATCTTATAATTAATACTAGATTGTTCTTATTTATTTTAAGTCATCATCGTTTATCCATGATCATTGTAATTTTTTCTAGATTGTTATAATCTACATCTAAACCGTTATTTTGAATTCGAAAAGACCATCATGTATTCTAGATAGTCATCTGAATCATTATCTATCAAAGTCGGTGGGGATGGATAAACAATATTATTTCCTTGGACGAAACAAATTGAGAATCGATCCATCTCGAGTTTGGATATCCATTACGACTATCGATTTTCTCGGAACATTCTCTCGTTACGCTTCCATCTCGCAACCCCATTCTCGATGTTCCTCATCTCCGAAAGTCACGGACGCCCCATTGCGGATAGATGATTTCTCCCCGGAGAAGCTGCAAAATGCTGCTATCGAATTTACCCAATGAAGGCAAGGTGGAGACGATCCTGATAATCCTGAAACTATTTTAACGAAAGATGCCACGTATTGGGTAAGATCGATCGTGAGGTTCCCACGAGAGACTTGACTGAAGACTCATAGGGAGTTTGTCGGTTGAGTAAGCGAAAATAGGGGTACCATTCCTGATGCTAGTTTTACAAATAGCTTTTTAGTCATAGCTTTGGAATGAAAAGAGCAGTCATCCAATGAAACGTACCATTGATTAACGAAACTTCGTGCTAAATGATCACCACTTTTAGCTCTCCACTAGAAAGTCCATTTTTCTCCCCCTAGAAACATTAGACTGTTCCAAGTAAAACCAGTCGATCTTTTGACGGCGTTTATTCGAAGGGGTTGTTCCACCCCAAGAAAACCACATTTATCCATGAGCCTTCAAAGTGAGTTCCAGAACAACCATCTAGAAGCAATTCTAGTTTCGTATTCACGGATGAACACGGTACCGTTTCGCAATCACTTACTATCCTATCGTATCCAACCGGATGTACTCTGTTGGCCACCTAGTCCGGTAATCGTCGTCCAGTGTATGAAATCGCAAAGCGTACGTTTCAGCAGTCAAGGAGAATGGCCGAGGCTGGAGTACTGGAGTCCAAAAGCTCCTTTCCCAGGGTTGTAGTCGTAGAAGTGGAAAGCCAGGGGTACCACATTGTGGTAAGTACTCGTAATGTACCAAGCGCAGCTAGGTGCAGATAGTATACTTGTCCTCTGTACGTATAGGGATAGAGACAATAAGATCCGAGACTATATCGAGGCGAATGGTTACAGGAGGGTACCGTGGGCAATCAAATCGCTGAGATAATTGGAGCTTTGTTATTGCAAGCCCGGTTATGGAACGTTTCGTTCTCCCCTATGAAAGGATGTGCAGCACCAACCCGGTGAAACCAGGCAAGTCTTCCCCTCCCTCCAAGACTTAATGCGAGGCCATTCGCTGTTATTAGACGAGACAGAGCGAAAGGGAAACACGAGCCTACGTATCGGCCTTATGTATAACCTGTATCCTGACTATAGGCTGGAGAAGAACTTTGGCGCCACTGCGCCAGTATTTACTACCGGCCTCGGTCGGAAAGACGGAGAGAGCAAGCGATAATGTTCGCACCCGTAGAGATCTTGTCTTACCAACTCTCGAACCTTGCCGGTCTTAATTGCAGACACCAACCATGCTGGTGATAATCTTCCAAGGTAACCTTCGGGTATACAGTCTTAGATATCATCTTTTGTACTCTGCTAACCCAATGACTAAGAATTACGTTCTTTGAAGGCTTCGTGTTTCTTAATATTGGATAATACGTTTGGGAAGATGAAACCTGGTGACTGAAACAATCAGCAGGAGCAATTTGTCGGGATGATATTCTCGGGATTGTATCTTTCGATGTAACAGATGTGGAAAATTGTTCTTTTTTTCTTGAGGTTGTAAAGTGGTACAGTACGCTTCATGCACAATAATACAATTTGTTATCTCCGTAGCAGAGAAGACACAGCCTTTTTTAGCTTTAAACCCACCATTTCATCTCCTCTTCCCCATATGAATGAATAAAGGCTAATAATAATCGGTCATTTATTTTTCTTATGGTCTTGTAGGATATCACTGTCGACTGGTGAAATAAAAAAATTGGTTATCACTATAGCATGGGGGTACGATTTTTTTCCACTTTCAACCCTTATCTCCATAAGGATTTGATTTTCAAATCAGCCAAAAATCTTTTGGACCTTTCATAGATGACCACATAGAAAAGGATGGTCCATTAAATGACAGGAGTTTATTTATTCTTTTTGACTTTTGTTATCTAAAAACGTTACTAATTTTAGACATCTGACAAGGGATGTTCCTGGTTTTCAATCTTTGACAACTGACGTTGAGTTTTCTCTTTCCGAGTGCTTCATTTCGTTAGAATTTCATTATCATTATATCCGGTAAATTGTTACTTTGGACAGGCACAACGTCGAAATTCCAAATTAAACGGGGGAAATGGTGTTTCGTTTAGATTGTTAGAGTCGAGGAACATTCGAAACGCAGAAACGAAAGGAGAACCAGAGAGGAGTGGATACGAAGTGAAATATTAAAATTGAATCGCGAGTTGAGAATTCGTAAACGTCGAAAGTAAAAATTAACACGGGTTTCTAGGTGTACGGTTGTTGTTGTCCAAACTGCTGGAAAATACATTAAATACACAGAGATTTTCGTTCGGCAGTTTGTTCGGGTTTGTTTAGACCGTCATTTTCTAGCACGAAAATGTGGATTATACATACTGGTGAACTTTCAGCTTCATGCTAATTAAATTAATCCATTAGAGAATATTCCTGATGAGAGAAGATAACGAGGGGTCCAGGATCGAAACATTTCTGAACAATATCCTCTTCTCAATGAAAATGTTATGTTGGATCTAGCCAATTAATTTGCACGTCGTTTATCAATCAAGTTATTTCAGAATTTTTCAGCAGAAAAGCTGATTTATTATTTTTTTTAAGCGTTTTTAAAATCAGTTATTTTTTGGACGGAAAAAAACTACGAGATTTAAAAAAAAGGTGACTTTTCAAATTTCTCGTGTTACGTACATTCCATTTTCGATTTATTTTGTTATGTCGGTACACATGTTCGAGAATTGGAAAAAGTGCGATACAAAGATATTATATCTGAGTGGGATTTCTTTGAAGGCACAAAACAGATATTGATGAATAAATAAATATTTTCCAAGATCAATAAAAAGTCACCTTTTTTTTTCGAAGAAACCTTGTATTTCATAACACTCGTCATGAGGAACACTCCGGGATGTTAAAAATGTTACGACGACTCTTCGCTTCAGACGTTTACATGGAACGTGTCTTTCGAAACCGTAAATCTTTTGTGGGTACCATTTTTCGATCCAACTCTATTCTCGGAATTTATTTGGGATAGGCAATAAATCGAGGTACGTTATAAAAATGGGACATACCGTGTATATACATATACAGTTTTCGAAGGTGAAAAGAGTTGCTGCAAATAGCTTTTTCGGCGTTACGAAAAAAAAAAAAGAACTGCAACGTCAACTCTATCTCGTTTAAAACGCGAACGAGAGGGAAGTGTCCCGTCAGGATTTTTCGAGCTTTGAAGACGAGGAAAGGGCGATGAAATATAATGTGTAAACGAATGTACAATAACGAAGCGAACCGAAAAGTATGAGGAGAATGAAAATTGGAGAAAGCAGAAAGAGACCGATGAGACTGGGTCGCGTTTCTTTGTTCTTATTTTTCTTTTTTTTTTCCTTCGAGATTCTTCCTTTTCAATCCAACTTCCTTCCTAAGAGATATCTATTTATCGTCCCGTTGGATAATCCCAAATGAGACTTCATTCTTTCAGTCTCGAGCGTGCTTTGGACAGCAAGACGGATTTTTCCACCAGGCTAGATCGAAATGTTGTCTCCGGTTTGCAGACGTGTCCTACAAACCGGCGACAAATACGAATCCGGTGATAATTTAAAATCGCTTTGAAATTCGCCAAAAAGTCAATTTGTTAACACAAAAAGTGTGAAAGACCGATGGAATTGAAATTTTCATGATTTTGATATGCAACATAGAGTTTTGTTTTCACCTTTTTATTTCCTTTATTCAAAAAAAAAATTTCATCGCTGCTTTGTTGAAATTCACGGAACGACAATTTGAAAAAAATGGCACGATTTTCGTGACTCAAATCCACCATCGAAATTTTGGAAAGTGAAAAAAAAATCCTTGCATCCCATGGCCTTGAAGTTCGCATCGTTGCGACGCAATAAAATTTCTTTTCTCAATTTTTTAATTCCCTAGATCGATTATTTGGTGAAATATTTTTATTCAGATTTGAATTCTAGGTTAAAACAAAAAATAGAGAGATTTCAAAATAATAATTTTCGATGCGTCGCAACGTTGCGAACTTCAATCTCATTGCATTCCAACGATGCTATGATTTTCAAATATAGCATTTTGAAAAAACGAAGAATAATCATTGCTTTTTTTAAAATCGAGAATATCGAGGGATTTTAGTTTTTATACGAACCGTGTCATATTAAATCTGAAATTCTTCGTCCATTCCGTTTTGACTGACGATTATCTGGCTGCAAGTGTCTCCGATGCACACGAGCCAATGGATCGTGAATAATAAAAATGGATTATGCGTCGCTGGTACTTGGCCTGATTCCGCGAGCAGACTTTTAGTTTTTTTTTTTGTTTTATGCCAGAACTCGATAAGCGAAGCGAAAAATGACGTCACATGCTTCAGTAAAAAAAAATCACGAGGGCACGAGACTGCTCAATTTTTTCATGAGAAAAAAGGATCGCAGGCCAAGGGGATAAGGCCAGTGATATTTTTAGAAAATCGACTCTAGATGAAGGTTCTGAATGAAGACTCCGGAATTAGGATGACTCCAAGCTTTCCTTTTTTCAACGTCAATTTGTTTTCTTCGCGGATGTACCATAAGATTGGACTTTTTTTCAACATCCACATCTGTACAGCCAATCACCAATTAGCCCTCATATAATATGGAAATATAACGAAGATACGTGTCACCGGATATTTGTCGACGCTGACATGCATCATCACCCGAAACCTTCCAAACGATTCTGTCTCAGAATTCTTCTCTTTCGGCTCGTACCGTACGATATGGAAAAACATGGGAAGGATACGTTGGATTTTTGGCCTGAAGGATGAATCGAGGAAGATTGAAAGTCTGGTTCAGAGAGGTTTCTGATATATAGGAGTAGTCTGCTCGTACGAATTCCTATCCAACTAGATCACGAACGATCCTCCATTTTTACAACTGCCAGGAAACTCGATCGACATTTTTTGCAAGTTTCGGAAATTCCGAGAAAGAAAATGAAATGCGACGAGACAAGGGAACCAACAGTTCTTTTACTGATTTGAGAAATGGGTTAACACTCTTAAAATTTGTCTGGTAAAAATCAGTTAGTATTTTTGAAAAATACGAGAATTGATGACGCTGATTATCACCCATCAACCCAAACAAAAAAATTCTATTTTTATTATTTAATTAATATATTTGAATCTCGATATATCAAAGTTGCCAATTATGGATTCCAAATCCAATGAATTATTTCTCTATTTTATTTTGATTGCAAATCTAGATTATATGATTATCAGAATTCCTGACGATTTAATTTCATTCGTTTTGCGATGAAATTAAATCAATCAACGTCTATAGAAAATGTTTTCCCTTAAGCGACAGTGTTGCATCAATATTTTTATAACTACGAGATTATTTCGTGAATAATTAATAAACAACCATGTATTATTATTCTTTCAATACGATTCTTCAAACTTTCAACAATTTGTATGGTTTTAAACTGTTTTTTCATAACTGAAGCTTTCTCTACCAGGATTTAAAAAATTAACAACAAGCATTCAACGATAGCAGTGTTTCGTGGTAAACTCTGTAATTATCCTAAAAACAGAAGTACCCGAAACAAAAACCCGAGAAGATGGAGCCAAAAGCCAGAAATATTTAAGAGAGTTTTGAGGAAAATCTTGGCTAATCCTATTGTCTAATTCTCGAATTAGTGCGACGTTGCAAGCTCAAAATCCAAACACTCGCCGAATCCACATCAGATCAAGACTGCTTACCTCTCGATCTCCAGTTTTCCTACTCCGCAGGGATTTCGTTGTACACCCGTATCTCACACCCTCGCGTACACTCGCGTGTATGGGGAAATGAAAACACCCCAAAAGACCCTGGCTTTCGCGCACTTTCATCCCCTTAAGTTCCCACGAAATCCAGCACGAAACCACCCTCTCGATTTTACCTTCTTATGTGTATATGTGTGGGCTCGTGTAAACTCACGTGTATGCTTATTTGTGAATATACAAAGTGTGGACTGCAGGATTCAATGGGAAGGGGTCACGTGATATTTTCCAGCGATCTTTGACGAGGTTAGCTTTTTTTTGGAGTCAAAAAATCCCACGAAAGAAAAAATGTATACTACGAGATTTGTCAAAAAAAGATGATTTTTTATGAAAACATGATTTTTCTCTAAAATTATTTATTTATTCATCAATGTCTATTTTTGTCCCTTCAAAGTAATCCTCCTCAGATATCGTGCTAGAGCTTTTTTAAAAAATGTGATTTTTTATTTTCCATGAAAAATATTTATTTATTTATGAATATCTATTTTGTCCATTCAAAGTAATCCTCCTCAGATGTTGTGCCAGAGCTTTTTAAAAAAGATGATTTTTCATACTTCTCGAGAAATATTTATTTATTCATCAATGTATATTTTTCCCCTTCAAAGTAATACCCCTCAGATACTCGCTTTTAGAAAAAAGGTGATTTTTCATTTTTCAATACTTTTACGACTCTATTCAGTTTTTGGAACAGAAAAAACGTCGCAGGGGGCGAAATCCGGTAAATCCGGTGCCTGAGGTATGATTATGGTGTTGCCTTTCGCCAAAAACAATCACGAACGAACAACGATGTGTGACCAGGTGCATTATCGTTTTCGATAGCAAACAAATCGCCAAGCACACCAAAACACGTATAACCTTTATATCTATCAAAAACAAACTGAATATGCAAAATTGCTGATATGGTCAACATACGTTGGAGACATATGTACCAATACCAACAAAAATCGAAAATCGAAACTACGTAGCTCGCAAAATGTTGAAAGTCACCTCAAGCTTAAACAAACTTCGTATCGGAGTAATAAAGAATAAATCCCGAGACCGGAAATGGAAAACGATTATCATTTAACTTGAAGAAATTACGCATTTCGATGAGAGGAGAGTGAGGGGGACAGAGGGGTGAGGAAAACGAGTGAAAAAGCTTTTCTTGGTTGCCATCTACTTCTTGACGGACATTGGAGGAGTTCTTTCGGCTCTGCAAAGAGTATATACATATATATAAATAAAAAAAATATATATGCAATATACTTTAGAGATACACCTCTGAAACCTATAAAAATCATGGGAAAACGAACTTGAGGACTCTATCTTAATCACATCTCATGGATTGGTATCTGACTCTCGGGTGCTTTTCTCAGCTCGGTCCATACACCCACACACCCACACAGTTTTACTTCCGTGAAACAGAATTCGTTTTCCCGGTACATTTATCGATTGCTTTTGCCTCGACTCTCGGTTGCCAATTTTCTTTATCCAAACTATGTGCGTTGAACGTCTGGATTAGGGTCAAGTTGGGACCTGTGCGATACGATAAAAAGTCTCTACTCGAATCAATCTCCGATGGTCACCATAATCGGGTTTGCGATAACTGCGTAATCGATAGGTTTGAAATTACAATTATTATAGCAGAATTCGAATTTTTTAAATTAAATTTTTCCATATTTTTTAAATGAAAATAATCGAAAAATCATTTTTGCCTTTTTTGGTAAACGGCTGAAGGAAATTGGTGGAAAATATTTGCGCATTTTTCGTGGCTTAAATTCGCCATGAAATCATAAAAGGAATTGAAGAAAATGTCAGTTTTGCTTTACTCCAATAACTTAAACGGAAATGTAGAAATCTTTTGGATTTTTACTTTGGTTAAACGTATTTATAAAAAATGAGACATTCATTGGAAACAAACATGGATTTTTTTATCCAACAGCAAAAAAAATTATTTCTCCGTCCCAGTTCAATGCAATTATTAATTCGTCCAGTCTTTCCTGGTTATCAGTAATCCTCTTTCATGTCACTCTGACAGAAACAAACTTCTTTTCTATTGCGGCATGAAAGACTAAAGCTTGAACCATTTTTCCAGGTAAACCTTCTGAAAATCACGAATAAAAAATATCTTTTAAAGAGTTAACCTTGCCCATGAAGAGGAAAAGTGCTCTTCTGCAATACTTCGCAAGAAGCAACATGAAAGCTACAAAAAAAAGGAAATAAGCCTTCATAATTTATGCACGCTGCACTTACCTCATCAACGGTTATTCACTCGATTAAAATCTGTAGAAGCTAGTGTTTCTAGGACGTAAAAGCAAAGTATCTAAAGTACATGAACAAGTGGAGAAAAAATGTTGCTAGACTTGGTTTCAGCCATCAAGCTCATATCCATAAGAATCCAACATTTGCCTCTGGAAACTTGGCACCCACATATCTCCGATTATACTTTAATCAAAGTGTTTTTTTTAAAATAATATTCACCTAATTTTCCGGAGCTAATGAACAATCTAAAATTACCTAATTCATATCTGTTTTGATTTATGTTCACTCGTGTTGAAATTCGTATTATTGAA
This sequence comes from Ophioninae sp. B BG-2022a, assembly GCA_030522765.1. Lineage (NCBI taxonomy): Eukaryota > Metazoa > Arthropoda > Insecta > Hymenoptera > Ichneumonidae > Ophioninae sp. B BG-2022a. The sequence continues at coordinate 63,025 of JAPYZJ010000374.1, forward strand.
ATGGGATGAATCAACATTGAAATACGTTTTATCGTTTATACAGCCAAACAAAAGACAACCAAACACCACTTTAGTGACACTTTCATTTTCGTGATGTTTTTGTCAAAAATGACCCCAGAAAATTCTCGGCGACAGTGTAGGGTCGGCTGTATATTCAAGTAGTCCCAAATGGTGTCAAAGGATCAGGAGGGGTCAAAGGAGCACCGGTTTAGGGTATCTTCCTCGTGCGGTGGAGTATAGAGCGGAGAAACCAGGAGAAAGATCAGGTGCATCATCAAACATGGCCATATTGCACAGTTGGCTCTGGTCGACCTTTGGATAGAAACTGACCATCGCGTTCGGTTCAATAAAGCCTAATAGCTTGACCTCGCCGGAAAGCTATTTTTCTAGGTAACATCGAGAAGTCCAGGAAATCCTAAATGCTCGGATAATCTGAATAGAGATGGAGACTACCATGTGAATTCTATTTGGTATCTCTAGACCTCGGTTCTTTGAGTGACCTGATGATCAATTAGAAACGTTTGATCTTCTGATCAATTAGAAACTTTCGATCTTCTGATCAATTAGAAATGTCCAAAAACTTTCTGATTAATTAATAATGTCCAAAAAATGTCTGATCAATTAATAAAAATGCCCAAAAACTTTGTGCTCAATAAAAAATTTCCAAAAACTTTCTGATCAATTAGAAATGTCCAAAAACTTTCTAATCAATTAGAAATGGCCAAAAACTTTCTGGCCAATTAGAAACGTCCAATCTCCCGATTAATCGGAAACGGGACAGCAATAACCTTCTTATCAATTCTGATCAATTCCAGATTCGATCTGGAATCTATCAGATCTGGAATCTATCAGATCTGGAATCTATCAGATCTAGAATCTATCAGATCTAGAATATATCAGATCTAAAATATATCAAATCTGGAATATATCAAATCTGGAATATCTCAGATTTGATCCAGCCTTCTGATCAATTCTGATCTAATCAATCAGAATTGGACGGATTATTTCCCAAAATAAATACGCCCCCAATCCCAGGCGACTAAATCTCTACTACACTGTCGCAACAATCCGAGCCCTTTTATCGTGGATGAAGTGTGAAAACGTCGATAAGCGTTTATCCGAAGGGCTTTGAGGATACTGATACATGTGAAGTACTTTTCGTTGCATCTCCATGGGTATCTTCACACCGGAATTCCCATCTGCGCGACCAATGCGGAACGATAGAAAGAAGCGTAAAATAGACGGAGAGGGACAAAAAAAAGGAAAAATCTGTCAGGAGCCTGGTGAGTACCCCACGAGGTGAAATTCTCTTTGGCCCGGTCGGAGTCCCATCGGGAATCCCAACGACGTGCTTATGTAAACCGTATGTTGTCGGGGTTGCCCGAGGGTTGCCCGAGGGTTGTGCCGTAGGGCGGGTCGCCTCGGTAAATCATTCCCAGCTAAAATCAGTAGTAGACCCTTGGCTCGTGTGTGATGAGCGGAGGGCTGACGAGACAAGAGCTAGAGGAGTATTCTTTCTTCCTGGACCCTCTTTTTCTCCACCGAAATCCTCCCCCCTCCTCTCTTCTTCCTATCTTGTCTTCCCCACGTTATTCTCAAGTCCCTTTCTCGCCCCCGACGAAACGGATTGTACAGTTTTCATGTTTGTCCGGAAAAGCACTAAGTGGCTTCTAGGCTATGTGAAAGGTCGAGTGGAAGATCCAGACGTTCGGGAGAAGTGGTAAGGCACGTGGGGTATCTCGACTGCTCGCGCACACCCGTCACACATCTGGTAGATACAAAATCATCTTGTAAATTCTTCATACGGTAAGCTAGACGGATAGAAGAGGAAAGGAAAAAGAAATATCTTCTTTCGTTGCTCTGGACAGATTTAAATTGAGGTACCGAGAAACCGTTTTCAAAGAAGACTACTGACGCAGACGTTTCACTCGTGGATATACGTATGGGGGATTCCAAAAATTGGAAAGCTCATCCATTTTGCGTGTTTTGATGAGTGAACCCCGTGTCGCAAGTAGAGGCGGTTTATTCACTTGCCCATTTAACAGTCAGTGAAAATACTCGAAAATCCATCATGCCGAAGAAATTATTAAGGGATCAGGGTTAATATTTTTAAAAATTATTTGTTGATGGAGGCAACTGGAGAAAGGTCAGAAGTGTGCAAGAGGAATCGTAGATTGCAAATAATCTTCTGATTAGGACGATTGTACTGGTAGTCGAACTTTGAGGTGTCGAAAAATGGATATTTAAAAAATATGCTAGATTTTGAGAATTAGAGATATTAAAATAGATCTTTATAGAATAATAATACATGAATTATTCATAGACGTCTATTGTTTTTTTTCATTTTACAATTATTAATCTATGATCTGTTTTATTGAAAACACTCGATATTTTTCTATTTTATCTTTCCAGTCACAATAAATTAATCACGATAAATGGTCTAATAATTATTCAGTTATTTGGATTTTGTAATAATTTAATTACCTTTAAATATATTTTTACATTTTTTATATTTTTGAAGGAATTGTTTGTTTTTTTGAAAATTACCTATTTTGGATGATAAATTAGAAATTCATGAGAGGGTCTTTGCTCTTTCAACACATATATCCCTGCTTGGGCTCGTCTTTCGGTGATCCTAGGGTTTACTCAACTGACGAATGTTTGGACCCTGCGATTGTTTGCGCTTCCTCGAAATACCCGAAATGAGGATTCTCGTATCGCGTAGGTGAATTCGTTACGCCGCAGAGCGGAGATGTTGAGGTTTAGGGTTGCGCGCGTGAAAATTACAGAACGGTCGAGAGCTCTCGAGTTACATTGCAGTCATGGATGTCGCGGTGTGAAAACTGCTGGTGGCACGATACGATAAATTTCACTTGCCGCGTGTACTCAGGTTTGGAATATACGCCCCATGATGGAAATGTCGGAAAAGCTGAAAACGGCGGACCCATACCAGTACCAATGAATCCTCATTGTCAACACTCCAAGTATCCTCGGGGGTGACTAACCCCTGTCATATAAATCGATAGCTTCACTCGAAGAGTCGTAATTTCGTCGTTTTTTTTTTCTTCCTTTTTTTGGCAAATCTTGGTCTCATAAAAAGGAACCAGCGCGATGAGACGACGACAGTCGTGGAACGGAAACGCGAAAAGTGGAGTCAGGATTGGAGTAATGCGACTGGCATGAAAAAGAAAAAAAGGAGGGGGACAGAAAAAACGAAAAGTAGAAGAGGAAAATAATACAAAACGTATCCTCGTTCCTCTTTGCCGGAACCAAACGGGGCTCCGAGAGTTTGAGAACTTTTTATTGACGCTTAATGTGAAGAGAAAGGAAGGAAAGTAGGGAAGGGAGCAAGAAGGAGAAAAAAAACAAAGACGAAAAAAAAAATGTAGAACCAACTGGCGCTGAAAGATCCAAGGGTTGAAAAAAAGGAGGGAGGAAAATTAATAATCCAAGAGAAAAAGTAAAAGTTTTTTCGTTCGTTTTACAGAAAGCATATATATATATATATATATGCATACTTCATTCTTCGGTCTGAAGTGATGGGTCTTTGAATGTCGAATCAAAGTGAAATTCATCGATCGATACGACGATGAGGAAATTATAAGAGTTCGCAACTCGAGGTATTTTTTTTTACTAATGATAGTTACCGCCGATCTTTTTCCCTCCTTCAATTCTGAAATGAAGTTCGATGGATAAACTTTTGAGAAAATAAAGTGAAAAAAAAAACACAAAACAATAATAAGTGAAAAAATAAGCAGAGGGAGATGGGTCAATGGAAGCACGTTGAAAGCCCTGCAGCAAGAATTCAAAGGGACGAAAAGAACGCCGGAGAAACGTACGGAAAAAGCTTTTAGCCAGTCAAAGAATCGAGAGAAGGGAACCCGTAGATTTCGTGCTGAAGATCAGAGAAGCATTGTAACTGCCCTGCGGTTTAATAAGACAAATTGCTCAGGAAATTCACCAGAGACCATTTCTGTACAACTATAATGACTTTATTCGACCAACGGGAATTACTCGATCGTCAGTAAACGGGAACATGAGAATTTCGATCAACACGTTTCAATTAATGAGTAATTGAATCGTTGATGTCTCTGTTGCAAACCATTGCAAATCCAATCACAAACGAAACCGAACAATCATCTGTTACTGATCACTATCAAGTTACAACACATTGCGTGTGAAGTCATTGAATGGGGACAACATGAACTGTTGAATATCGTACAGTGAAACCTCGATTTTATTTCGAGCGTTTCGAGCCAAAAACCTCGAAAGTTAAAATGACAGAAAAGATCGACTCGGATCTCAATTGTTCTACGAAAAATCCACAGCTATCTTTAGAAAAATATTAGACACTTTTGGAAAAAACGATAATGCAAAAGGTGCCGAATAAACGAAGATTTTGACGCAATTAGGCCATCAGTTAAATACAAAAAATCAAAAAGAATATGCAAATAAAAAAGTTTATAAAACAAAACTTTACAATTTAAAGTTACTTCAATATTTTATTGTATTTTTTGTAAATCTTAACATTGATAATAATTAATACCAAATGGTGAGTATTAAACTTGCATTTGGCAATGAGAAAAAATATTTTATTTTACGTATACAACTTTGTGAAAAAGTATTAGGCATCTACATTATTGTCCATTCAAAAGAATCCTTGTTATCAAGGCTAAGGATCCACGTCATATTAATTAAAACAACCAATACTGAGTATTGTTAAAAATCATTATCTATATTCTAATAATGGTATTCCTATACTTTTGCCCAAAGATATCCATATATGTCCATTGATCCTTATATTTTCAGGTGACCTTTTGAATGACCTTGAGTACCCTTTTAACCAAACTGCTAACTTTGAGTAGCCTATTAACCAAGCCAATAGGCTTCATCATACATTGCTACCATTTGGTGACCCCACAACATTCAAGTCCACATTTCTCGAACCCAATCTTTTATCAGTGCTCCAAGCCAGTAGAAAATCGGAATTTCACTGCAACCAAATACATCAGCTGGTCACCATGGTTGACTAGCTAGAAAGGTGGAAAGAGTCTAGAAATTGGCAACTCAATTTGAATCCCTGATAGAAGTGAACCGGTGGTCGATGCCGGGCTTCAGTGACCCTCCATGTTCAGCAGTCTAGTTTGGGCCAAGACTAGAATTGGTGACCGCCAGAACACGCTACAGGAGGTTGCGTGCCAAATTAGCAAGATGCAATTTTAAAGAGGTTGCGGTGTGGCAAGGGACTCTCTATGAAATTAGCTTCTATCAGGATGGGTTTCCCATGGTTTCTCTGCGATCCCTTGGTTCATCGGGGGCGGGTTTTTCCAGGGCGTGAAAGCGAAGTGACGACCGTGGTGTAAAAGCGAAAGGTCTCGTAAAAGTTCGTAAGAGGAAGCGAAGGAACATTAGTGTTGAAAAAAGGTTACACTCACTGGCTTTGTCAAAGTACCAGCCGTTTCTTCTTGATTTGCCGATTTTATAGTCCGGCCTTAAAAAAGACCAATAAAAGCTTTACGGGATGGTCGGGAACACCTAAATCTCTATACATCGATCAGAGTACTTAACAAATGAATCCGATCAATAACCGCTCTACTGTACGCTCACCCGCATCATTAGCATCATTCTCTATCGCTACCCATTGCCAATAGGTATATGTTGTATTAACGATCACTAATGCTCGCGCATTAACCCCGGACTCGGATCCAATCAAGACCCCATCGCATATTGAGCTTCCGGAGTGTTATGTACGACCTCCAGTCTCTCTCTTCTTCATCGACAAATATTCATCCCTTTATTGTTTCTGCCATACTCCAAGCTTGCGCTATTGATAACCGATCAATGTTGCTCATCGAGCAAACTTTTTTCCTAATTTTTGGTAAGATTCGAAAAGTTAAAAAACTCATTAGGGTTTTCAACCAAAAGTACTTTTTACCTCGGAAAATGAAGATTATTAATAATAATTACAAAAATTTGTATGATTTTTGGCTCATACTTGGTAGGGAAGTTAAAGAATTACAGAGATTAGCTCTGACCAAATACTGGAAGGAAAGAGGTCACTCCTTTCTATTTCACGAAGCTCAAATGTTGGCTTTGTGAAAATATTACTGGATGGATATCAAATCATCGCCAAAGTTCTTGAAAATTTCAGGATTTATCGTTCTTGATAGAATAATAGTATATGCATTATTTTAGAATTTTTCGGTTATTAATTTAGTAGTTATAAACATATGAATGTGGCACGTTGGCTTATGGGAGTACAGCTTGAAGATTTAGCATCAACGTGATTAGGATAAGTTTTTATTTAATAGTTTACGAAATATTACGAAAAAGAACTTCAGTCATTCAAATATTTAAACAGTTTATTTAATTTAATAAGCTAATAGTTATTAAATTAAATAAGTTAATTTAATAAATTTTTTTAACTAATATTTTAGTTTAAAAAAAACTTTACTAGTTTTAAAAAATATTAATATTAAATATTGGTCAAAAAGAAACTACATTAGTTTTTTTTAACTAATATTTAAAAAAAACAACAATTCACTAGTTTTTCAACTAATATTTAATTCATGAAAAATACGTAATTTATGAATTATTTTAGCATCAGAAACAACGTTTATGGAAAAAATCCATGGTGTAAGTGAAACATCTATGGCGATAAAATAATGCAGGTTACAAGGATACAAAATGGAAGCGAGGGAAATCGTGAACGGTTCTTCGTTGCGAATAGGGCAAGGGAGGAGAATAGGATCACAAAGGAGAGAAGAGAAACGAGGGGTTGGAAAGTATGAGAGTTATTTAAATTCGAGGATAGGGAATTTCGCCACCAGAGACGATTTTTTTGCATGGGAAAGATGACCACTAGCCAGCGAAACGTCCTTTGCATATCAGTTCTTCCCCGGCTCTCGGCGATGAAATCGTCGGTTTTATGAGAAGCGGATCATCAACTCGACTATTCGGGCGAAGCGATTTTTCGCCTGAAAAAGGAATATGGCGGAAGAAAACCATCAAAGAGAGGATGGGGATTCATTTTTTTGCGATATTTGATTTCTCTGTGTGTGTAGCCGATTCTAGGGCATATAAAATACACATGACTTCTTGTTTCAGTCTCCGCTCTTGATACCGGTTACCTCTCTGTATTTTATCTTTAGCATATGTATGCTCAAGATAGCTTAAGGGTGTACCACCCTTCCAACTCTGTCGTAGAAATAGAAAATTGTGGCTCGTCAACAACCCTCTCTTTTACTTCGTCCTACATAAATATTTATCAAACATTTTTGGTGCATCTTATAGGTCGGAGAGTTACCAAAAATACTGTCCTCGTTTTGTACTCGAACGAAAATACTGACCCTCACATACATCGATCGAAATTTTTCGGAATTGAAAATATATTTATATTTTCAAAATCAATTAAAAATATATTTACATTTTCAATAAAAACTCTATTTATATTTAAAAAATATATAAATATATCTATATTTTCAATAAATATATTTACATTTTCAATTCCGGAAAATTGTGTCATACTCACCCTGGATCGATTTAACTCGGTCCGTTTTCCAAAAATCAATCGCGACAAAACAGGCCAGCCTATATAATTGAAAAAATTCCGTGACGTAATTTAAACATTGTAGATAACGTATGAAAAATTACTTGTCGAACAAACAAATGTCAACTTGTTTAAAAAAATCATATAAAAAAGAAAAGCATAAAAAACTCTTTTTTTCATTTAAAAACATCACAAATCGTTAATTTCTCGCCTTCATAATTAAGATTTACAGATAATACTCCTTCGATTTGATAATTTTGGGGAAAAGTAGTACTACTATCCATTCAGTACCTGTCAAAAATGAAAACCACTCCTCCTTCGATTTCGATGTTTTCCATGTTTTTATCGAAAACATTTAGTCAACTTCGTAAATTTTTTTTGTTTGTAATTTTCATTAACGAACGTTACATATTATTTCACGTGTACAGGTACCAATATATAAAGCTACAGGTAATAGAAATTGCTAGTGTTTCTGCAAAGCACGTGTATATTCCGCGGAAAATGGAATGGGAAACAGTCCGGCAATATCGAAGGGCGGTTTGCCCATGCTCTCGCAAATAATCTCGCATGTGCAGATGAGAGAAACGCAAAAGTGGAAGCCAAGGGTCCGACCGCTGGTTTGGTCAAATCCTGGGGATAACCATATACCCAGATTGTGCGATCGTGCGAGAGAACGACTCGTGTGGTTTTCGACGGTTATAATGGCTCAGAGCCATGCAATCACGTCGTATACATATCTGTAGGTTTGCCTTGGTATATCCTCTTTCACGGACGTATTTAACAGGTAAAGCTACTGTGAAAATTGAAAAAAAAAAAACGAAAACAAATGAAATTCATAACTGCTTCGATTATTAATAATTGTTCATTAAATGTCGTACAGAACTTCGTTAATATACATATAAATAAATGATTGTACGATTTCTCAATCGAAGTCACCATTTTTTAAAAATTACGTTTGTTAAATAATATTGATTTTTCGTTGAGGTAGTTTAACCCCTTAAATTTTAACTCGTTTATTGTTTGTAAAAATAGTACTCAAAAATCTATAAATGTTTGTACATTTTTTTACGACAACCTTATCTGAGGATCATTCAATGGGGAAAATGTAGAATTCCAAAAACCATACGTTTTAGTAAAATAATACAAATCATCCTAAGGGCTGCAATATATAGATATAATGATTTATTGTTTATAAGCGAGAATTAACCCGTCGCACTGTACAATATTTTTTCCTCTAAAGAGTCACATTTAAGGCATATCGCCAACAAATTTTGATTAGAAATATAAAAAAAGTAACCAAATTATGATTATTCTAGTAAAATAACGTCCTTTCAGTGCAGTCGTCCATTAACGATTTTTTAAAAATACATTAATATTTGTTTTACAAAACCAAAATTTTCTTACGTTATCTACAGAGTTTGAAGCACGTCTCCTAATTTTTGGATTTCCATTAGGTGGATGGTTTCGTCAGAATCGATTTTTAAAAAAACTGACTGGGCAAAAGTATCCTGCTTGACTACGATTGAAAAAATTGTTTATATTAAAAAAAAATGTAAATTATTCTTTGAACCGTTGAATTTCTCTCCTTCTCTTATCTATCACACATACACACACACAGAGACGTGAAATTTCCACCTTGTGTTTTATGTATTCTGATTCAAGGGGAACGCTCGTTGTAATTCCGTACATTTCGGTTAACGAGGTAGTTGACTCATTTTTGCATAATGTAGCCTAATAAGAGCTAATGAATGAAACGCCGTGTCACCCACATACACGTACGCACACCAATCCAGTTTTCACCATCGCCGTTGTTGTTCCAGCTCGACGTACACCCACGTACTTGGCACTTCACTACGTACTCCTACCCCCCAACATTCTTCCACCCTCCGACCAGCAATGCTGCTCGCAAATTGGATTTATACCACTCGCCACTTGTCCTCGCTCATTCTTCGCTCTCCTCTACCATTGTGCGAATCGTTATTTATATACAGGGTGTCCCACGACGGAACGTCATCCGTAAAATGGGGGGTTGGAGGTGAAATTCTGGACGATTGATATAAGCATGTACGGTTTCCGGATCAACCCCTGAATTGTTATACATTTTTAGAGGCAGCCAATCAGGCGCGTCCGTTGAGTCCCCATATCATTTGGACACTTATGCTCGTAAATAATATTTAAAATATATATATTTAATTTTAATAATATTTGAAATAAATGGGTATATTTAATTAAATATAATAAGGTATGTCTAATTTTAATGATAATATTTAATAATAATATGTGTAGGGTCCATCATTTAATCCACCATTTAATTCGCCTTGAACTCTCCATTTCTAAGGAAAAATGTCAAAAAAACATTCTACGAAAGTTTTTCGCATTTTCCCAGTCTAATTGTGTACCTACTTTCGGCAAAAACTCGGGCATATTGGTAATCAGCGGAAAATTTCCGATTAAATAGACCCTTTTAAGAGTGTGAAAACAGACACAAATTTTTTTTACTTCCTCGGCCACTTTTCCGAAATCTCAAAAATCACGAGATTTCAAAAGGTCGTAGAGTGAGCTTCTTCTATGCTATTGAGATTCAATTAGTATGTTTGGAAAAGGTTTTTGCCTGACTTAAATAATGGCGTTGGATTCGTATCGATATCTTGTATAGTTTTCCCGGAAAGTCCACTCGAAAAATCGCAAAAAAAGAGGCAAAGGGGTATGTATGGAAAAAGTTGCAAAAATCGATGGTCCAACTTTGAAATTCTGCCAAAAATCGAAAAATCATCGGATTTCAATGTTAAAAAAAGCATTTTGAAGAGAAAATCATAACGAAGAGATTGAGCACAAAGTGGAGTGTCAAATCCAACAGGAAAATAAGTTACCGATGTTTTAGTGAAAAAACTTATTTTCCCCAAAAATCTAAACAAAATTTGGATTGTTAATTTTTTTTTATTTATCCATTTCGATGTAATTTTATCCCCTGAGCACGAATCTACTATTCGTTTGCCCCAAAACCCAAAATTATCATGACAAAATCCTAAAAAACTTGTAAAAAAAAAAATTTTCTTTGCTGCGAGCAGTGCTTTCGACGAAAATTCGATAATATTCGTAATCAACTGAAATTTTGACTCCGAAATTCGTCAGGAATAGGGAGATGCCATTTTGAGTTCAGGAAAACGGTGGTTCGTTTTGTCGTTTTTTCATTCTCTTCCACCCCTCACTTCCCATTGTACTTTGCCTTTCATCGCATCTTATTAATTTATAAGTGGTATAACGTGGCGATTTGAACATCGCGTCACTGCGAATGGCACGTTCGCCGTCAGCGTTGCCCGTGAGCGAGTCGCAGCCCCTCAGGGTCTCAGCGGAGTAATTTTAAAGGGTTTACGAGAGCTTTAGGATGCTGCTATAGACGCAACGAAAGAAGGATTCGATCAACGTGGCAGTACCTCGGGTTGATAAAAATCGGATCGTTATTCTACAAATGGTTGAGGCACCTTCGTAGGTTGGAACTAAAAGAACGAGAAATCCTTTGGATCACTCCGTGGAGATTTTACGATCCAGCTGGAGCAATGGTTTTCAGTTTTTATCAATGTCAGTGATTCCAGATTAGGATGCCCCTTATGTCGACCCAATTACTATTTTTTTTAATCAGTTAAGGTTGAATTTCACCCGGTTTAACTTTTTACCTTCTTTCTATCTTAATTTGTTTACGAAACACGAAATCATGGATTCTGGAAAAACACCAAAAAAAAAGAATATATAATCATTTTTATCAAAATTGTAACATTAGCTGATTCAGTAAATTAATTCTTTCGATTCTTTTAATATCGTTTGAGTTTGTTTCGGCACGATTTACAACATCTAGAATTTAAAAATCCATTTTTTAAACATTTCTTTCCAAAATATATCAAATTCAGACTTAAAATCCAAAATTGTGTCTTTCTCATCCAATTATACGATCCCGCTTTACAAAAAAGTGTTTTCCAGTGAGTGCTCACATCTGAAAAAGAAAATTTCAATCTCTCAGCTCTAGTGATTGGGAATGAGCAATGATTGATGTTACGTCAGTGAGTCAGTCGAAGCTTTTTTTATGAAAAGAGAATATGCATACCCACGTACCGTACGTACATCCCATATTGTCGCGACGTATATCACCATCCACTGTCTCCGTGGGACTCCATCATTTTTCACAAATGGGGAAGGAAAAAATGTCTTCTTATGATCCATAAAAGCTCTCAGTGAGACCCATTATATTCAAATATAATGTATGCGAAAGCTTTTGCGCGAAAGCTCTCCTCGCTCGTGTACCACATTTTTTCTCTGCAGTGATATTTCATTGGATTTATTTCGTAATTCCTCCAAGCCAGATATAATCCTTTGTGCTGCTTCTCGTCACCCTTAATTTTTTACGTTTTTCATGGAAGGGTCGAAACGGTCAAGCAAACTTTACGATAAACGTCATACGGATCGATCAATTTTTATTTAATCCAATAATACAGCATCGAGACTCATTAAAAAAATTTCAAAAGAAGAAAACAATATGTTTACAATATTGGCCTAATAAAAGTAAATTGGCCAATAATGTTTCTAGGCTTCGAGGAACGCAAGGGTGAAAATTATATTCGTTGAAATTCGCTCTCCTGATTTTCTTCTTGATCTTCGTTTACCCAGTGAAAAAAGATGGCGAACAAAAAACTCGAGAGAAAGAGAGATCTAAATAAAAATGACTGGAAAAGTCAGAAAGTGCATTACCTTATCGTAGCAAAGAACCAAAAAAAAAAAAAAAAGGAAAACGATAAGGTTGACCGTCCATTACAATAACGAGGACGTCTTTTGGAGCGACAATTTTATGGAGAAAGCGTCAGCTTTATCACGTAAAGTTTCATTTATGTAAGCGCGTGACGGGGGTGTTCAACGTGGCATAAAGCCCTCATCTACACCAGACACTTTCCACCCGACTACCACGAGAGCGTTTCTCATTCGTTGTATCGTTCGAGTTACATACCTCTACCTCAGCGAAGAAAAGTCCGAAGAGGACTCAAAGAGGACGCCTGGAAGGTGGGACTCAATAGGAAACGAAAAACTGAACCGAAGGATGAAAGGAGATAGGACGATACAGTTAAACTGACAAAGACAAACGGATCAGCAGATCCTGGCGAAAGAGATAAAAGCTTGATTAAATGAAGGTTTGAGTTACGTCGGTCAAATCGACCTAAGATAATTTCTTAATTCTCCATTTCCCTCTTCGTGTATTCTCGTCTTTGCCAGATCCATTTCCGGTCTCGTTTCATAATGGGCCCCTCGCGTCTCGAGTCTATCTCAACTTTTGTGCCCATTGAATAACTTTGTTCAACTCAGCTTACCCTTTCTACACTTCTCATCTTCATCCTCCCTTAAGCCCCCCCCCCAACCCCTGCTTCGTCAACCCAACCATTCCAACCAACCATCCTCGGCCATTTGTGTATGCATGCAGCAACTGGTTGCAAACAGAGGGGCTCAAGTACATTGACTTTGCTTGGTAAACTTGGCAAATAGAGAAAACGTCTTGTTTGATAGAAAATTCGATGGATCTCGTGCAGACTAAGCATATAAAAGAGGTGTACGAATAAACGTGGTGGGAATACGTATTATTCGTTTTTGTGTCTATATTACGAGAATTCAGGGGGAAGGAGGGGAGGGAGGGTTTACTTTCGTGATCGTGACGATTCGAAGGCCAACGAAATTCGAAAGCAGCCTGGAGAAATTTTGCCGAAATAATCCGATTCTGAAGAGAATCCCATTTCTCCAACTGGGATCGGTCGCGACGTAGAACGGAATCCGAGAACGGTGTTAAGCACTCGCTAATTGGATTTCAAGTAGGATACTCCTTAGCCGAATCTATCAAGGCTTTTAGGATTGTTGCTAAGAAATATTCGGGGGAATGGATGTTAATCAATATTTTGATAGTAATTTTAATATACTTTCGAAATGTCATGGAGGTTCACGTAGGCGTTTATTTAATATTGAATTTCAAACGTCGTTTCGAATTTTCCTTGATCTCGTTGGGGCTGTGGGGAAACGAGTGACGCAATAATAAATAAAACGAATAATGTGTGGAAGATAGTAAACAACGTAATATTGCAAAAAAAAAGACGAAGACGAAGACAACATATCGATTTGATTAATGATAAAGTATTTAAAAAATGCAACTTTAGGTATTGGAAGGTAGCAACGTCAAAACGGCAAAATAGCAGAAGTAATCAAAATCCTAATGGGAATTTCGAATATGCTAAAGTTGAATTCTAATTTATTTATTTATTACAATATATTTTCCTTTAATTATCTAAAGTCCTATCAAGGTTTTAAACGATAATTAGATGCCCAAAAAAAGAATTAGATTTTTGTGAATACTCTAAATAATTATAAATAATTTTGATAAAAACAATATTTGCATCCAGGACTGAGTGAGATGTAACTGCATCACCGAATTCCCATTATTCTTGCACTGTACCATTGTAACGAAGTATTTAATATTTATCATTAATAAATTAAACGAAAAACGATTATTAAATCGAAACAGTTAATACCAGCGATTTCCTTGACTAACGATATTAACCGTTTCGACGATACCACAGAGTTCTGCCAGAATTAAGATCGTGGCTGGAATTCAGTTTTGCGACTGCATTCAGACTTTGTAAGTGGTGTCGCCACGGGCATTATCTGTGTTACGACTACGTCGCAACCTGAATTCCAATAAAGACACTTTTTTGAAGACTCGCTGGGAAATACCGATTTCCTAGCAGGAAAAGACGTCGTCGACAGTTTTTTTTTTTTTCTATTTCAGTAGCGATCAAAGAGTGTGGGAGCACTGTGGAGGGATTGAATCCGAAGAAATCAAATCACCGTTTCACGAGGCGGGAGAAAAGCGGAATTCAGCATGACATTTGCCGAAGACTTTTCGAGAACATCCTGAAGACCCTCTTTTAGTCCGATACCATCGATCTTTTCAAACCATTTTTCATCAAGACCCCAAAAAAAAACAACTAAAATGAAATAAACATTTCCAAATTGGTTTCTCTCAAGATCTTGAAACGAAAAAACACTTCCATTTCGATCAGCCAATTCTGACAACAGCCTTGATCCATCGACCATTAAATGTATTATTATTAACAAAATACTTCTTCCAAGCAACCCAAACAAACCCAAACAAAAACACCTCTGTTTATTTGCTTGAAATAAAACATATCTTTGACAGGATCATACATATTGCATGTAACATAGGAGGGCATAATCCGTCTTCAACGGAGACGCCAAGAACGATGTGGTCTTCTGTTTCTCCCCATCGGTTCTTAGCAAGTAATCCATGGATGTGGGAATTTCTCTTCGTCGAGTATTCGTGCTATGTTTAGCGGGCTGAACCAAACATACTGGAGGAAAATCGCATCTTGCTCCTGTGCGAGTATAAGGACAATACAAGCATCTCAATCAATCGTGAAACACGTATAACTGCCATGGTCTAATGCACGAGACAGGGTCTCTTACTCTCTAGATCTCTCTCTCTTTCTCTCTCTCTTTCTCTCTCTCTTTCTCTCTTCCTATGCGCCCCAGCCGACAGTCGTCTTTCGTAGTCAACCATGTATAGATCATCGAGAATGCAAAGCCCATGAAACGACGAGAACATTAGCGAAGAGGGTTGGTTGCATTGGTATAAAGAAGAATAGGAACCAAGAGCAGAATTGAATAGGGGCAAACGCAGTCCCTGCTGCTTTGCTTTAAATATACATGTATATATTACATATATATAAATGTATATGTATAAGTTACCACTCCATCAAAGTTTATTCCCATGAAGTTTCCGTCCTCAACACTTCGTCGTCAAAGTAAATTGGTATGTGGTATTCCCTCGTCGTATTCCCATATATAGAGTTTTTATGAAGTAACAAAGTTTCACCAAGAACTTAAGAATCAGTCTCTTATCCTTTCGACTCAAACCTTTATAAATCCTTTGAAAAAAAAAAAAAGAAATCGGCTCCCAACAAAAGTTAAATTGCAGAAACCAACCAGTCCGAGGTGACAAACGGCTCACCTGTTACTTTCACAAACGCCGGAAATCCCGTTTCTCCTTGTAATCAAAGAGTCGAAAATTGTACTTTCTTAATTCTTTGGAAAATATGATTTTGGTGAAAATTTCTCTACAGATTGATTATAGTTATGATAGAATTAGACAGAAACGTAGCAAGTAGAAAAGAATGGAATAAACTATTGAACCAACGATAAAAATGGTATACTAAAAAGTGGAAAATCGTTAAGTAGACTTCCATGATCAGGGAATAATTTATTTATTTACTTACTTTAATTAATAGTTAATCAATTTCATTTAAATAACATTTTTTGTCACTTTTGGTCAAAAACTTATTAAATTTGATTTGGCTTGACAGTGACTTCGAAAACTTTAATTATTAAGTATTAATTTAATTATTTAGCTTTAATTATCAAGCATTCATTCAATTATTAAGTGATGTACCTACGTAATGTGAGTAAAAAAATTAATTATTGTGTAATTAGTTTACACACTTAATTTATTAAATTTATCAAATACACTTTATTTATTTAGTATCTTTTGTAACTTTTATAATAACTATTGGACTTTTTACAGTAACTATCGTAACTATGATAACTATTTTACGATCAGTAAATATGAACGTCATCAACAAATCTCTCTAGTCGAAGTTGCATTATCGAAACGAAAAATCCCTAGATGATAATAGATATAGATTTCGTAAACGAAGGTCCCTCCAAGACTCGAAGATCAATTTTGTTTGTCCCTAGTGAAAAGAGTGAAAATTCCCTAGATGCTAAAAGGGACCAAGTACGAAAGAAACTTTAAGAGTGAAACACAGCGATCCTCGCCAGAGCGAGAAATGTAGAAGACAGGCTGTGAAAAGTACTGTTCAGTCGGAGGCTGGGCGTAAGGAACGATTAGCCTCTAAGTGAGCGGGACTAACGTGCTATAGATCGCTGCCGCTTGAAGAGAGGAGAATGAAAGTAGGTGAGGATCCAAAAGACTGCGGTGGTACGGCCACTCCTCAGTGTCTTATGTAAATTTCCAACAAATCCCCCGAGGAAAATCGTATTCCATTGGGGAACTACATCTGCCATCAATCGGACTCGAATGCGAGGGAACCCGAGGATATAGTGAGTAACTCATAAATTGGTAGACTTATTATACCTTTATGCTCGTCCTTTTATCAAAACGAAATGGAAAAATGTTGTGAAAAATTTAACGAAAATAAAAAAAAAACACACAGATTCCTAGACCCATGCAAAACGTCCTACAAATTTGTCATTGTGAACTTCGAATACCTATGAAAACAAGGCGATTAAATTTCGCATAAAAAAATCATTATTTTTTAATTCTTCTATTTTTGGTTCACTGAAATCGTAAGTATAATACCTCAAAAATTATATACGATTATACGGTATATAATTATACCTCAATATATAAATATTTCGTAAATTAACGGATCTAAGGAAATCAAAAAGGAGAAAAGAAATTTCATTGCGTCGCAACGATGTGAACAAGTCCATAGAAAACACCAGTGAGAAATGAAAACCGTTCAATGAAGGTACTTTCGGATCACTGGACGACCCAGGTTTGGATTACCAGTTAGCTGGTAAGAGAACATTGTTTGGGTTACCAGTTAGCTGGTAAGAGAACATTATTTGGGTTATCAGTTAGCTGGTAATAGAACATTGTTTGGGTTACCAGTTAGCTGGTAAGAGAACATTGTTTGGGTTACCAGTTAGCTGGTAAGAGAACATTGTTTGAGTTACCAGTTAGCTGGAAATAGAATGTTGTTTGGGTTACCAGTTAGCTGGTAAGAGAACATTGTTTAAGTTACCAGTTAGCTGGAAATAGAACATTGTTTGGGTTATCAGTTACCTGGTAAGGGAACATTGTTTGTTTGGGTTACCAGTTAGCTGGTAATAGAACATTGTTTGGGTTACCAGTTACCTGGAAATAGATCATTATTTGGGTTACCAGTTAGCCGGTAATAGAACATTGTTTGGGTTACCAGTTAGCTGGCAAGAGAACATTGTTTGGGTTACCAGTTAGCTGGTAAGAGAACATTGTTTGGGTTACCTCTTAGCTGATAAGAGAACATTGTTTGGGTTTGTTTGGGTTAAATTATTGTCGATGCAACAAACAAACAGTGGAGAATCACCAAGAACCAGGTAAGGAAAATGATGCTGCTATCCGCATACGTCATTGATCCTTCAAATTTATCTCATTCCCAAGGATTTCCCTGGTGGGATTATCCCGAATTATGCGCGAAATTTCTTGGCGTAGACGCCTGAGACGGCGTGGGAACCGATGTCTGTTCTCTACACGAGATTCTATCCCGGACAAGGTTAGTGTTCACCCACGTCACTGACATGTACACACATCGGTGTACACAAATTTCTCGGTTCTGCTGGAGGGGTAAAAGCACCCTAGGCGTTCTGGAATTTTGATAATGCCCGACAGTATATGGCGGGCTGGCATGTCGAACGTGATCCCGATACTCGGTCCCTGCTGAGCCTCGCTGGAGACAATTTTTATTACCCCACGTGCGAGCACCTCCCGTGATAAAAGAGCAAAGTTTCGGATATACGAGCTACGGGCGATATCGTCACGAACCGAAGACAAAAAAAAACAAAAAAAAAACAGAAAAAGAAAACTGGGAAAATCATTTTTGAACAGGATCGCACGATTTTTCACGAGACGTGAAAATATTTCCGTTGAAAACGTAATGAGTCTACGAAATGGCAATCTTGGATCTGATAAGTTTGAAATTTAAATATCTCAATTGTCACGTCAGTTTTTTTCGACACGGGATAACTTCGACTTGCCTGAATATTTTACTGGTGATTCGTTTTTTTTACAGGAAGGATTGCCATTTTTTTTCTTACCGTCGCAAAATAAAAAATAAAATGGTGCAATTTATCAAGTTTGACCTATCTTCATCTATGTTTCACAGGCAGTTCCCAAAAGTAACATTTTATGTCGCGTATCTCAGTGAAAGGTAGCTTTCAAGCCCAACCCATTTTTCTCTTGATGACGTTGAATTTTTGTTTTTTTTTTATCAGATGGACACTATTGTTGCAATACCGGTTGTACAGGACACTCGAGGCCGAATCGAAATGTATCTTGTTTGAAAGAGTGCCGCTTAGATTTCGAAAATAGATTTGTTATCTTACAAATATCAATGCATCGTTATTCCGAGGCAATAAATTATTGAATATCGAAACGAAAATATTGGGTATCCGTTGGCTATACGGAAACGAAGTAATATTTATTGATACCACAACGTTGGTGTGATAACCTTCAGTAATCACAGTGGATCAATTCTATCCAGTTAGTTTTTGAAAATATGATCATGTTAAGACTGTTTATTCAATGTTGATGAAAAAATTAGAGTATTTGCTATTAACATTGTAAATGACGTACGAGAAATCAATTTATAAAAAAATGGATGAAAAATTCTTTGAAAAAGGTCACAACAAGATCAATACTCAAAAAACGCTTTTTTACTGTAAAAATGCATATCTGTGTCATTTTTTTATATTAACAAATGAGATTTCAGGTTACACCAGAAAAATATGAAATTTTAGAAAAAGAAAATAGTAATATACTGAAGCTTTAGCGTGGATTTATATTAACCCAAACTTATTTAGTATTACTATTAGAGAGAGCAATTTTTATCACTGAAAAATGTTTTAAGAAATAATTCTGTCAAAATCGAAACGTAAAGAACGAAAAACCGTGGGGTGTGGAATTCACATAATTGAAAGTCAACGAATTATTTCCATAAATGTATTTCCCCTTTCAATTGTCATCCAAAATCATCCATTACACATTAGTCGTGGATCATTGAATAACAAATCTTGAAATCGTTTGTTCAATTTTTTAGCTCAAAATTGGTCAAAAAAATTCTAGAATTAAAACAAAAGTCATTACCATTAACAACGTTGAAATTCGCGTCGTTCGAACGCATTAAAAATGATTTTATACTTATTTTCCAAATTTCCATCGGCAGATTTAACTTACGAAAATTCAGCAAATGATCTTGTCGATTTTCATTTATCTATTTACATATCTCTCATGTACGATTTTTAATAATTTTGAAAATGAGAAACAAACGAAATTCGTTGTGTTGATGACGATGGAAACTTCAACGTCATCAACAAACGAAGAAAATCCGTAAAGCCTTCATTTCTGTCCTTCGAGTTAGCTTGGAACGTTTCATTTAGATTACGAAAATATGTACGAGGGGGATCGTTTATTATGGTGCTCGGTGCGAGCCACCGGCTGGACAGCGGGACGTTTATTATTAAAACGAAGAGATCCTCTCGGTGAGGGTTCCTTACCCTTTTTCACGTTTATATTTTCGTCCCCTAACCGTTTACGAGACAAATAGAGAAAAGAAAGAAACGTAGAAACGTGTGCCATCTCTAAAATTACCCTCTCCTCATTCGCGCAACTACGTTCTCTCCCTTGTCGTGGATCAACACTGAAAATGCCAACACGAGTGTCTCCCTCTTGTACTTGCGCTTCGTTTTTTTTTTCTTTTTTCGTTTTCTCACGTTACTCTTCGCTTTAAAAGTATTTAAAAGAGAAGAACAAGTTGGAAACGCTGCGCAGCTGGTCGTTACTCGAATTGCTCTCTTAACCTCACACTCGATCCTACTTCATGAGTCATTTCGACTGAAATCTACTATAATCTTGAAAAACCCAAATTCTAGTACTCAAAGCAAAAACTTAAAATCAAGTACCCAAACAAACCCAAACAAAGTCGCGTGTTCCAAAAGTTGCATACAAATTTACAATCTACGATCAGTAGAGTTGTGAGAACGTGGAAATAGAAATGAGTCAGTTGAATGAGAGACGCCGTTGTAGAAATATTGATATTGAACCATTTTTCAATATTTTTTTTTCAAAATTATCCTACAGAGGTACTACTTGATGAACCATACAAAAACTCCAGAGAGAGCATCATAGACTTACTTTTCTAAATTTAATTCAATTAATAGGGCATTATTTAAAAAAGCTTGTTTAGGGAAAAAAGGTATTTATTCAGAAGCAGGCTTTACCTCAATTTTGGTCTCCAACCCAAACAACTTCATATCTTATAGAAATGACTACGGTTGTTTGGGTTTGTTTGGATATATTCTGGAATTTAAAAAAATTCAAATGGAATTAAAATGAAATTAAAAATCCCAGCCTCCGCCGGCTAGATATCATTAGTGGTGACTAATTAAAGTAATTTTTAGCAAAAAAAAACTCTCGCCAAAATTAAGGTGGAGTCCTACATAATTTCCTAAAAAAACAACGGGATCAGGCAACTTTTTATAAAAATCAAATTTGGTTGGTTGAACACCTCAGGCGTTTCTCCTGCGACTAGAAATAGCTATTGTGCGGTGAAATGGTGATCTTGATGGGAAGCCCCTCATGAAAATACAATACGTATATTATTCTTAGGCGTGGAATAAAATTCGGAGGGTTGAGCCACCAGAGAGACACATTTTCTCCCCATCTGTTGCCCGCGTGCTTTCCTGATGGAAAAGGAGAACAAAATGACACAAATAGTCTCGGGCCCGGGCGGGAGAAGAGCTCGTAAATTTCACCCCCAACGGTGCAATATTGCGAGCTCCCGAGGTGAGTTTACACGCTGTCCAATCCTAACTCTTCTACTCCGAGCTACTCTCCCGATCTTTCTCCCGCTCTCGTTCCTCCCTTCTTTCTGTCCCTGTTGTATATGAGCTTGTACAATAAACCTTAAAAATCTGGAACACCCTGGGACGCCTTCCCTGAGCGTACAATTGCGAAAAACAAAAACAAAACGAAACAAAAACGCGAAAGCCTTAATCGCCCGGTATTTACCCAACGCTTTGCTGCGTTTCGAGTGCGCGAAAACAAAACGCTGAAACGTGGAAAAAAAGAGCTTTTTTTCCGCCCCGATATAAACTACGGTCATTTTCATCTGGACGAGAAAGAACACAGAAAAAATTCGCAACGGATCAAAGCTGACTTTTAATCGAGTTATCGGAAAAACGTCGTGGATGGAATTGCGACAATCCTATCAGGGTCGAAACAAGCCCTAATCAAGCCGGCCCTTGTTCCAAACATGATAGAATCTCAGTAAGTTAAAAAAAAACACTATTAAGTGTAGTAAAAAAAGATCCATGATTTTTCCAAGCCATCTATTGGAAAAATGATGGATTTCTTTTTACTACACCTAATATTCAACTACGATTTCTCATCATGATTTTTCCAAGCCATCAATTGGAGAAATTATGGATTTCTTTTTACTACACCGAATATTAAAGAACGATTTCTCATCATGATTTTTCCAAGCCATCAATTGGAGAAATCATGGATTTCATTTTACTACCCCTAATATTTAACTGATAAGATTCCTCATCATGATTTTTCCAAGGCATCTTTGAAAAAATGATGGATGTCTTTTTACTACACCTAATATTCAACTACGATTTCACATCATGATTTTTCCAAGCCATCTATTGGGGAAATTATGAATTTCTTTTTACTACACCTAATATTTAACTGATAAGATTTCTCATCATGATTTTTCCAAGCCATCTATGGGAAAAATCATGGATTTCCTTTTACTACACCTAATATGTAACTGATAAGATTTCTCATTATAGGTCGGAAGAATAAGAGGGCAGAAGTTAGGTATAAGCTCAAACCGCTATTTACGACATTTTTTAAATAACCTGGAAAGTTGTGGTGAAATATTTTTAATACGACCGCATATATGTCCTCGAGGACTTTCGAAAGCCTATCCTTATTACCTTCAACCTAGACTTTACTTTCGTCCCTCCACTGTTTTCTGCTCCTTGGAAACCTCCCCACGATATTACCTGCAACCACTTTTTCTCATACGCTATTTTCTTGAGTCGAGAATTAGAGGAATAAGGTACCGAAGCGAAAGCAGTCTCTGGATGGCATTTGAACGGTTTGGTCCTGAGGTACGATCGTCATTTTTGAAATTCAATATTAAGGTATTACTGGATGGACCAGTGGGCAAATGGTTGGTCCGAATTGGGAGAATCGTGGTTTCGAAGTCTACATAATAATTTGATAATAAATTATTACTTAGAAATGTCAATTTCCCAATTTTAATAATAGGTGAAGACAAAATGATTGCCCATCTGTTCTAATTAATAAGCAACAGGATTCTCGATTTTTAAATTCAATTAATACGGTTATATAATCTTATTGTTATCAATAATTAACCAATCAATTATATGTCTTAGGTAGTTACGTCAATAATAACCCAAAAACTAAATCTATATTAGTCTTTTTAATTATTGCTAATAAAATTGTCGTTAAAATCTAATTACTAAATTATTGAAAATGATTTATTATCGAAAAATGTGGAAGTAATTAATTTATCAGTATCCTACGAAAAACGATAATTCCTTAAAATATCAAAAACTTAGGGAATTTTTTAATATCCGTCCAGTAATTCATTAAGGACACGTAGAAGATCTACACAATCGTACAAATTTTCAAAGCTAGTTTTCTCGGAAACATTTACTTCTTTTCGGCTGGGCCAAGTAACAAGCCCTGTAAAATTGATGAACGTAGGGCATGGTTCTTCTATTTAACGTTAAAAACGTTTAACCTTTGATAAATCTCGAGTAAACTATTTCAGCTGTTTCTTTTGCACTCAGATGCCACGTGGTCGAGTTTTTACGTCATTTTAAGACTGAAACAATGGAACTGATTCCTACAAAACGAATTTTGGCTTTTAACCCTTGATTTAACCTTTCATTACGAAAAATCTTATTCGAGTTCTCGAATTGATGACACGAAGTGTACTTTGTGGATAAAAAGCTCTATAAATCTCAAAAAACATGATTGTCGTTTTTTTTTTCTTTTTCTATGTACCTGGCTGATTTGAAGACTTTTACCAGAGAGTAGCATAGAATTATTTTTCATTCCACGTTCCATGGCTGGTTTATTTTTCTCTATTACCGGTAACTCTCAACCCAGCTTTCCTTGGTCTTCCCGATGTAAAAAGTCACGCGAAAGCTTTTTCTTTTCTATTCTGCTCACATTCCCGCTTTCTTCCGCTGGAGACGAGAGTTTCGCTGGATTCGGTCATATATATCGAAGCCACTGTGTGCCCTCTGATGTCATTTTCATTCTTTACTTTTATCGTCCCAGTAGTTTCATTTCGTCCCGATTGTCTTCCGCACGCATACACATGCTAGCGACTATGGACGGATTCCGTATAACTTGAAGAATACGTTAAAGGCTGGTGAGTTTCACGTCGATTTAAGTAAAATACCTGAAAGTTCGCTTTTTTTTCAAATCAATTCCTCGGTACGTTTCGTAATGAACTACGTAAGGGAAGAAGAACTAATCAAGATCAAATATGCAAAGTTAACGTAATCCTTTTAGGGGTAGCAAGAATGGTCGATAAAGCTCCCAAGAGAAACTCGAAAGGTCAGCTACGTTGGATATTTTAATAAAAAATCTGTATTATTTATATTTGATCTTCTTAGTTCCAACTCATACCCCAGGCGTTCTCGATTTAACCATTTTCTCAATAATTTCCCAACCCAACTTCCATCAAGTCCATAGCTATCCCAATCCCGACCCATGATAGACTGTACCAGTCTTCCGAACCTCCGGTGCACAGCTTTTCCAGCATCAACGTTGAAATTTCAAATTTACCAATTTTTCGCTTTCTGATATCTGCCGCCGTACACGGCTTAGACGGTCACCACTCCGAGTATTAGCCACCAGTATCAATATAATTTGAAAACAAAAACCGGGAGCAAGTTTACCAGCTGTATATAATGATCGAAGCCATCATCTTTGATTGGATGGAAGCTGGAATTTCTCGACGTTTCCTGACTGCTCTACCATCAAACCCAAACAAACTCACGACCGCGTATTATTTTTTACCAATCAAGTAAAACGATGTATTGAAAATAAGTACGCAGGTAAAGAGCATATGTACCGATAGAGCAAAAAGGACAGCAGTGAAGGGTATTCCGGTTGTGTACCGTAAGAATTCTTCTTGAAGCAGGAGGATCAATTCTTTCATCCAGCACTTTAGCGGAGTCGCTATCGGCCCGTATTTCTCCGTAGCTTGCCGTATAAATACCTACAGATATATACCTAAACCAACAGGCAAACCGTATATACGGTTTTTCCAATCGCTTGAGACTTTCCGAAAGCGCAGTTCTCATTCTGCGACGTGTATTTCGTGGCACTGTTGTTTCTCCCCGACAAAACGTTCTTCAGTTTCATCCCCAGGCGAATCTCGTCGATATCTTTCACATTTGTCCTGTCTTACGTCTTTCGAAACCTTTCCCCTTGCCTTCTATTCTCTCTTTTCGTATCCCTCCTCTTTCTCTTTGTCTCTCTTTTGCTCTTTGTCGGCCTTCTTTTCTAACCCGCATTCCGTCTTCCTCTTTTCTGGCAGTAAATCCAATTGGACATGTACTTTTCACCTCGATCGAGCAATGTTTCTATCTCGCCTTAACTTGTCGGCCTTTGACAGAGTTACTGGCTTTTGTCTTTTTCCCTTGGCACTTCGTCTCTATCTCGACTGTACCACGCCCATTTCTGATCCCGGTACACATACGTGCCCAGACGGAAAGATCCTCTATATACGCAAAGCCCTCATCATTCGGGACGTAACTTGAATCTTTTATGCCCTGTACCGATTTTTCCCGATCCCTTTTCCACCGTGAAAAACCGGCAGCCTGAGAAACAAAAGGGGAAAAGAAAGACAAAGTGGAAAAACAACGAGGAATCAAGATGATTCAACGAATCAAATGACGGTCGACTCGCTCCTTATTCTTCCGAAGTCGACCTGGAAACGGTCATTGAAATTATCGTCAAAGAAGTCTCTTTACCTTTCATCTCTGATGCGGAATTTCCTATGGCTTCAATTGTACCTCGCTCTTCGTCTTTTCAAAGTGTATTCTTTCGTGTATACATTTACGTTGTTTTATCCGGATCCAAAAGTTTGCACGGTTGAAGTCGTAACGAAATATTTTTTCAATTCATCATTTTTCATAATTATCCTAACATTTTTTTTCCTTTCTTTCTTAAACGCGAAAAGAGAGTACTGAAAAATATTTGCCTGATTTGGTAACTAAAATCCAGCATAGAAAATTTGGAAAACACGAAAGAAATATTTTCATCGCATTTTTTAACTATGAGAATTTTAAAGTTGTAAACAAACGTTTCTCGTCTCCAGCTTGAGGTCCTCCATGAAAAGTCAGCGAGGTAAAGTCACCCTCAGTGATTGCTGCAAAGCTAGTTTCGATCTCTGTAATTACTAGTCGTTTTTTTTTTATTTTTCAAGAAGCGTAATTTTGCAGCCCTTGTTTCTCTCGTACAATCTCTTCAAGGCACGTCTCTTTTGTCCCCTGCGGGGTCAACCGAAAATTGACAAAAGTTAGAGACACGACTCCAGCGATGTTCCTATTTCTCTGGGATGCTCCAATTTTTTTTTTTTTTTCGCCTATCACATGGCCACCGGGGCGACGTGATTCGGTACGGCATTTTGTCCTAGCGTTCACACACGTCCCGGAAATCCGAAGTTCATTCAAAGTGTCCCAGTTCTTTTTCTCACTTTTCTCATGACACTCGCAGCCTCTGCCTTCTTTTAATCTTATACACACGTACACGTAGACATCACTGAATACATAGAGGTTGAACCCCGTCTCGTCGTGAGACGACTCTGTCACAGTGAGTCTCTTTAGCCCCGGGCCACTCATCCTCCTCGTATTCCTGCTCGGCTTCTCATCCTTATATATTTTCTATATCTCTGTCATCTCGCCTCTTCTCCTCTCTTCTCTTTCTCTCTTCTTTTTTTTTTATCATGGAAAATCGACTGGGCTGAGAAAAGGGCGGGTTGTGAAAATTCTCGACGTGCGGACATTCGCGCGTAGCCCTAATATATATTCCGGTCTTTCACGCACTCCGTGAGACTTTTTCGCACGACTTCTGTCTGATACCACGATTGATGACGAAAAAACTCCTTTTACGAACCGTTCTCAATTTATGTATTATTTATTCACGTATCACTGCATTTACACGGGATTGAATTTTCCAACGTTGGAAACGAAACAAAGATATTTGGGCGTTTGGAAACATTTTTTTTATTTATTGGCAATAGCAATTTTAACCCTCTGTAGCGTTATAGGTATATACAATTTTTTAATAAGTACTTAAAAGTGATTATCGAAAGAAGTAGAAATACACGTGTTTCTGGAAAAATCTGATTTTTTTTTCATTTTTGTGAAAAATATAAATTTATACGTTGGTTTGTTACGGATAAGTTTCATTGACTCAAAATAGGTTTGGAGAAATATTTTGATTTTTATATGCAGAGAATCGGTTTGTGATAGAAACGTCACACGATTTTTTTCATTTATTTGAAAAATAAATGAACATGTTTCTGGAAAGATCTGATTTTTTCATTTATATGAAAAATACGAATTTATTCATTGACTCGAAATGGGTTCGAAGAAATATTTCGATTTTGATAGGCAGAAAATCAGTTTGTGACATAAAATGTCACACGACGCTACAGAGGGTTAAGGAATCGAGTTCATATTTTCATTTAGAAAAAATACATTATAATCATGTGTTTTTGTACCGATGATTAAAACACGATAAAAAAAAGAGCTATGTCAAGTTTTAGCTAATAGTATCTGTTTTACGAAAAAAACAACTTGTCGTTTTTGTCGAAATGGTTCGATATTTCGGAATTTGTAATTTCTTTTGGCAATTCAAAATATTCCATCATTTAAACCTAATCCAGCAATTACATTAATTCTGAAATAGAGAACCATTTCGTCTGGATGGGCCTTAATTTAGACGTGTAATATTCTGATGATTAATACTAGTATTCTTTTCTCGAAAAAAGGAAAAGAAGTCGCGTCATTTTCTGAAAGGTCCGCCCATTATCCTTGGGCTCGAAAACCCTCGCAAATGTTCCTTGAAAACCTCATTTGGATAAAGGGAAAGTTATGAAAGGCAGGTCTGAGAATTCTGAGGTGAGTACTTGGTCGCGAATTTCTTTTTTCACCTTTTTTTTTGAACGAAAGCGTGTCATTCTTGATAATCTTACGTCTTTTTAAAATGCAGTGACTATGAGTATTATATGTTCAGGAACATAAATCATAGAAGTAGATTCTGAATAATTCATATCTTTGCGTTTGTCGTGGGAACGGGGATGATTTTTTCGTCGCTTTTGATTGATGAAAGAAATACCCATTTTTTGGCTGTCTGATATCCAGCAATATGAATATTTCATTGCTTTGTATTTTTCAACACCATCGATTGATGGAATAAAAATTCAAATTTGTATCCTTTCAGTATCAAGGGGCGTGAATTTTTAATTATCTTTAGTCGACGATACAAAAATCTATATTTTGATTTTTCGCGTACACACAAATTGACGATATCCGATAACAAAAAAAAATTATTTCTTTTTTCTCGTGAAAGTTTGGTTTTTCTTATTTTTTGTGGAAATTCTGATATTTTTTCAATCCATTTTGGCAAACTCAAAAAATGAAAGTAAATCACTGAAAAAAATGCATACACAAACTGCCAATAAAATCTCTCATAATGATACAATCTTCCATCTTCCATCATTGAAATATCTTCTGTCCAAGTTATAACCGTCTGAGTATTTATGAATTCTTTGATGAAAATAGAACGAAATTACCTTTTCTCTCTCTCTTTCTCTCTCGTTTTAATTGCGTGTTCTCAATTAAGTTCCCTTACCAAGGGTAGCAGGGTTATTACGGATCGAGACTCGGAAGAAGGTGCGGAAAAATTTAATTGAGTTTGTAAAAGCTCACAGGGCAGAAAACCACGAGAGAAAAAAAATTGTGAAGAGGGAAGTAGAGGTATGAAACTAAAAGTTCTAGTCGAAGCGCGTATACCAAAGTATAGTGACAATAATAACTCGGCGCTCTATTTATAACGCCGGTATGCAAAAAGGGCTGAAATAGGGACGAAGGGAAATAGGTAGAAGTTCAGAGAATGATAACCAAAAGACAAGACGAAGACTGGATTATGGGGCCTAACAGGATATCCCATAAACCAGCTAGTTGAGCCCTCCAAGAATCAGAATGGTATCGACCACGTGCTTGAGGATAAGGTTGAAGAGATCTTCCCAATAGAGGTCATTTTTTTTCGTATTTATACATAATTGAGGCACCAGCCCAATTTTTATGGAAAAAATTATTTTTCCCCATGGAGTTCCAGATTCCATCATCATAAGTGATAACACATCACGGGAGGTTGTTTTTTTTATTTCCTATTGTATTTTTGACTTCCAGATATTCGGTGTCCAGGTATTTATTTATTATGGGGAATTTTGTGAGAATACGAATTCCCTACAGAAAACAGAAAAGGTGAAAAAGATGCTGTATTCCCATTATGCGAAGTTAAACGTCACCACAAAAAGAAGCTTCGAAAAAATAACTTTCCAGCAACGATCGAAATCTTCGATCCCAGAATAAGATGTAGTCGTACATGTTTTTGTCAAACAGATAACTTCGTAACTTTTACACAATTCGTAAAAACAAAGCTTCTATCGATAAACAAAAACAAATACGAAAAACCTCCATTGCCTTCAAACAAATTTCTGTTTGCTCTTCCCCATTTTCATGACCATAAAAAATCATGAATGACATAAGTGTACATCACCCAAATAAAAATCCAAATAAATGCTTGCAATATTTTCGTGCTTAGAATCTACCGAACGAAATTCGTGGAAAATCCAAAAAATCATTTTCGTTGTATTCCAACGATGGAAGCTCCACTTTAGTGAGCATACGTGAACCTGATAACGAGAATGAGAGAGAAAGATAAAAGAGAAGGCGAATTTTGAGAAGCTCAGGGATTCGTATGGGCTTTAATAGTTCGTAACCTAGGTCAACCACGGATATACAGAGTGAGAATTAAGTCACACTTTCTCTCTTCGTTTCTCTTACTCTCGGGTATATAATATGTAGGCTAGCAACCCTTCGACCCAGCAAAATCGGCCCAGCGAACGCGTGAGTACAGTTACCCAGAGAGGCGATTATACCCTTCGCTCTATCTTTGTCCGTTTCTCTCTTTAACCCCAACTACCCTCACGCCTTTCCTTTCACCCTTTCTCTCTCTCTCTCTCTGCTTCTCTCCGTGTATACATACAGCCGTGGCCAAAAGTATTACGCATCCAAAAATTTTTCTATCCGGACGAAAAATCGAATTTCTCGGCGAAAAAAAAATCGTAAAAATTTGTTCAACAAACGAAACTGAAACTAATAGTAACCTCTACGAACATCTAATCTCTAAATTTCAGGATCACCATTTTTCAAAGTCTAGCAAGCGATTATGCAAAGTACGAAAACAGTGAAAAATTCCGTAATTTTCAAAGTGACGTACCCGCTACAAAAAAAATCGCAAAAATAAGAATGAAAAAGCAAAAGGAATCGATTTTTGTCCTCTTTAAAACGCCGTTTGGTAAATTGAGTTACGATCATTTTTCGCCGAGATATCGAATTTAATGTCAGAACAAAAAACTTCGAAAAAGCCTGAACTTAGAAAAAT
>JAPYZJ010000375.1:0-62876 GCA_030522765.1 Ophioninae sp. B BG-2022a
TAAATAAACGCTTAGCTGAAAGGTCGATTAGTCGGCGGGTCGAAATTTTCAAAAAAAAATACAACTTTTACAGTTTTCAATATTTCAAACATTTTCGCCCGGTTGTGAAATAAAATTTTGACGTTTTTTAATAAAATAAAACCTTCAAATCTTTTCGGTATTTAAGTTAAATAAAAAAGTTAAATTAAGTGAAATTAAGTTAAATAAAAATTAAATAAAGTATAATAAAGTAAATAAAGTAAAAATTTCAGACCCAAAAAAAACGTGTAAAACTTAGTTGCATCGCTCACTAAATCCGCAAAACTAAAAACAAAAACAACGTCATAAATCAGATAATTTTATATTCTATTCTAACTTTTTAAAATTAAATTATTAATTTTACAATCGTTTCGTTTTTCATTGAAGTTGTTTGGGTTTATTCATTGTTTAATTATTTGTTTCTTTAATTATTTCGTAGCGCATTTCCACCTGTTTTGCATATTTAGTTTTTTTTTTTTATAGATATTGAGGTTGGACGTGTTTTGGTGTGCTTAGTGATGTTTTGCTATCGAAAACTATAATAATGCACCTGCTCATGCATCGTTACTTGTTCGTGATTTTTTTGGCGATAAAATAGATATTTATGAATTATAAAAATAAATAAAAATATGTATTGAAATGATTAATTATATATTAGATAATTAATTATATGATAAATATAAATATGAATAAATTTAAATATAAATATTTTTGGAGAAATATAAAGTCTGCTATTTGTTAAAAAATCTCGTATATATATATCTGATTTCTGTCTCGCTGCGATTTGGATGCAGTTATCTCTGAAACTGTGAGGAAGCGTTGTTCGCAGGTGGCGCAACGAGTTTGTTGGCCAAAGCAGCCGGCGGTTAAACAAGCACTAATGCTTCTTCCATTAAGTCGAGATCGATGGGGGAATTCGGTGCTCGACCAACGAAATGTTTCTCCAAATTTAACTATAATTATACCACGCGAGCGTGAAAATTTGTAAATCAATTTAAATCGGGCTGTGGCCTACTGCAACGGTCTCACCCACTCTCTCTTTTTCTTCGCGTGTTTTGACACTCTCGATAATTAATCGTCGCAGGGATAACGCGCAATGATGGTCCTATCTATAAATGGAAAGTCGAGGCGTTTTTGTCACTTCCGAGTGAAAATTTGATTCATCGCGCAACGTTTGGCCAACGGGAATTACCTCGTGATCACTTCCCGTGTGACGTCATAATGTTCGTTCGAAAATAATTCACTAACGAATAACAAAAAAAATTGTGATAAAAGCAACGAGACCGTAATAATTATATAAAACGACGACGTTCATGAAAAAACTTATAAAAGCAACGAAAAATAAGTATTTTTTAAAAAACATTTAAAAATTACGAAATCAATGGACAATAAATAATTGAAAGTATCGAAAATATTAATATATATATATATATATATATATATTATCGCTCGAAATAAAAGAGAACAATGAACGTTCGTTACGAAAAATAAATGAATAAAGTAAATAATTAAAAAAATTAATAAATATAATTACAATCAAAATTAGTTTTGACACGAAAAACAATTTTGTTCGGTACCATCCTGATTTTCTCGGCAAAGAGGCTTGGCTGATTCGGGATTGTTGGAGGAACGAATGGAGGATGCAATAACGCGTCACGAGGGGGAGGTGGACTCGCGATAATTCCCCGAGGCCAATATTTCGCGGTTGTACTTTCGTGGAAAATATAAATAATCGATGAAAGTTTGCGACGCTTGTAATATTTCGGGGACACTTTATTCACTCTCATTTGCGATGAAATTTTCGAGCCCCCGTAAAAATGTCGATAATAATAGCGATAATAATAATAATATGCGCGCGCCGCTGAAACGTCGATGCAATAATTCTGCCAGAGTGCTCCGTTTTCGTTTTTTATTTTAAAAATTATTATTATGATTTTTTTTTATATCCCGAAGAGATAAAATTTGTCAGCATTTGGTCCCGTTAGCTCCTGGTGATTTCCAGTTTCCCGAGGGCGAGGAGGGCGCGAGAGGCCCGGTTAACGCTCGTACGGTTCTCCACGTGGTGAGATGCGGGACATGATTCGTATTAACGTTCAGGATCGGGTATACAGGAGCTAAGTACATTGGACATTCCACCTGAAGTTTCGTTTTCGAAGTATTTTTACTTTTTCTTTTTTTATGTACATCGGAGGCCACGTGCTCGTCTAATTATACCGCTAATTAAAAATTTATGTGAATTACGCCGCGGTTGGAATTTTCATTAATGCCGTAGCGAGATATTGTAAAACAACGATTTTTATATTAACTATGTAATAATATTATGAACTGTGTTAATTAATAATATAATATTTTGTCCAAATGAATGATAGGATATATTATCGTAACGTATTATCAAATAATATTATTATTAATAATGTAGTAATTATTATTTAATTTATTTAAGGTAAATAGTATTATTATTAATATTATAGTATTAAAAAAATATTTAAAATATTTGTCTACATTAAATTGATTTCAGTATTATTATTATAATATAGTATTAAAAAAATAATTAAAATATTTGTCTACATGGCATTTTTTTCATCAATTAGTTAAAATATTGTATTTATTGTTTTTTTAATCGTTTTAATTTTTTTTCTCGGACGTTGAAGAAAGCTTTAGCCGTAAGACGATTTGCAGTGATCAGTTGTATCCCTGACTACGCTTATAAAACCCATCGGGTGTCGCCGAAGCAAAACTCGGTATAATCGGCCACCTAAACTTCCCATCACCCTTTCGTCTCAATCTATACTCTATTTTTCCAATTGCGACACTGCGTTCGTTCAATTGGATCGATCGCGTTCTCAATTGTCATCGGGTTGTAAAGCAGGAACAGACGAAAAAGCAGCCGAAGACTTCTCGTCGAGTCATCGAGATTATTAGGGTCAAGAACGTTTTTCTAATCAACGGAATTAATTAATTTAACGAACTGACATTTTTTACTCGGGTAATTAGAGCATTCGTTTCGATGGTCGCAAAAGCTTAACGGATGTCATTCGAATGCAATTATTACGCGTCGATTATTCGAAAAAAATCAGCCAAAAAAGGTCAATAAGTGAAGTGATGATAAGTTACCACCCTAGGGTAGAGTGTAGGTTTAAATATTTTGTCATTGGAAAGCAACGAATTTCTTTCGTTTCTTATTTCCTTTATTATACAAAATTAAATTTTGCACATCTAGGTAGATCGCTGAATGAGAATCCTCTTATTTATATCGACTCTCTAAATTTTCCGAAAAATAAAAAATACTCTCGTGATTATCGTGCTTTTAATTAGCCAACAAGAAAAACATTGAAATTCAATATAAAATAATATTCGTTGCGTTTCAACGTTGCAAAACGAATCAGACATTTAAGTTTTCGATTCGTGTTGATTTTCCATTAACTGTCCATCCTGGAGCTTCGACTTTTCGATTTCGAAAGTAGTAAAAAAAAGGGAGAAAAAAATAAAGAACTTGAGACGAAAATTTACTCACGTGGCATGATCCCTTGGGCGACCAGCTGATTGATGGGCCTCCTCAGCATCAACTTCACCTTCAACGCTGCAAAGAAAAAAAATCAAACGTTAAGCTCAATTCGAAAAGACCATGATCCGAGGAAAATTAAATTTATCGCATAATTGAGTGCTTTCCCAAATAATACTTTTGAAAGCTTTTTTTTCGAAAACGACAAAAAAAAAATAAGAAAATGATAAAAAGCGTGTATCGTTTCTGATATTTTTGTCCCGAGACGAACAGACGTTTCAGGATCCTCGACGCGAACCAATTTCAAAGTATAAAAGCACACGCTTCGTTTCCGCGAGGCTCCTCTCAGCAGCGCCCTCTTTTCAACCCCTTATTATTTTCGGCGATAATTATGCCGACGACCCGAGACTCACTCGCGCATACACACTCTCCTCTCTTTTCGTGTATTCATCTGTAAATCATATATGTACGTACATTCCCGAATTGAAGTGCGAGAGAGACCGGAAAAAATGCCAAGAGGTGTTGGGCCTTTCGGGCGAATGCCGGGAGATAAAGAGACCTCTTAATTTTCGAGTACATAACGCGGATATCCATATATACATAGTGTGCAACTGAAAGCAACGTTCAAAGGATTCGGGACTGGTACGGCTCGTTAAAATCCGTAAGATCCCGAAGTTCGGGGCTTTGGATCGACCGCGAGAGTGAAAAAAAAAAAAGAAACCGAGAGAGAGAGAGAGAGAGAGCATCAAAAACGTTCCAATTTCGACCTGTTATTTCGGCTTCCCGAGATCTCGAGACGACAGCCCGGATCTCGTTGATTCACTCGAAGCTCTCGTTTTTTTTTTCTTCTCTCTTATTCTCGTCCGATAGAAGTATTTTTCGCGTCTGACTGTACATCGTATCAAAACGGATACAACAGAGCTTCTCGGTCACGTTCAAGTTTCCACCGAGCTCAACGAGAATTCGATTTTTTTTCTATTTTTCAAGAGTAAGTGCACAAATTTGAGGTATTAAAAGAAACATTTTTTAAATTTCTTATTTATCAATTTAAAAAAAAAGATCGTGAGAAATCAATTTCTATTGAAATGAAAATGAGGAAATTAAAAAAAGAAAGAAATTTCGTAGCAAACTCGAAAACCACGTTTTAAAATCGTTATTAAAATCGTTATTTCACATTCTTGATACAACCATCAAAGATAGTGTTTTATCTTCGAAAATCATATTAAAATCTTATCTTTTAATCTATCTATCTAAATCTTTATCTTTATCTTTTAAAATCGTATTAAAATCGTTATTTCAGATTCTTGATACAACCATCAAAGATAGTGTTTTATCTTCGAAACCCAAACAAACCCAAACAAATATCCAAAGTCCTTTTTCAATGTTTTTTTTTTCACAAAGTATTTATATTCTTTCGAGTTGTCGAAATTCATTGCTCGTAGAATTCATCGTCTCTTTCGATTTCACCCTGATCGTCCCTCATGCCCTTCCAAGTTGCAAAGGAGAGCCAATTAATTCGAGAAATGTGCGGAGTCGAAAGGTCGAGTGCGAATTCGAGTCGTAATACACCGGAGTTACTCTTTTTTAAGCCGTGAACCCTCACCGAGTCACGCGTCCAATCGCTGGCCAAACGCACACTCGTGCAAACCGTTGAACGCACGGAGAGAGCGTGCACAGAGGAAAGCTGCGAAATTCCGAAGGAGACGAAGCGAGAGGGAGCTTCAGCTGGTCGTGTGGGGCTCCCTTTGGGGCCTTACGGACCCGTGCCCCGTTTTGCCGCCTGCTCTCCACCGGTTACAAATTAACACACAAAGGGTACCGGGGATATAAATACGCGACTCTCTAAATATATATATATATACATACGTGTATATAAAATATACAGAGTGTGACTTAAATAGTGGTCCTGTTAAGAATTCGATATACCAGATAGTTACCTATAACATACTATCATTTTAACCATTTTTATCCAAGGATTAAAAAATCAAAAACAAATTTCGTGAAAAATGATTGTTTGGGTTTGTTTGGATTTTATTTACTCCCCACCCATTTTTCACGATTGCTGTATTACTCATCAGCATAGAATAGAAATGAAAATGAAAAAATAATAATTATTGTTAAAAATACAGGCAAATTTGTAAAAAAAGATAATAAATTCGTAATAAATAAATAAATAAATAAATGTTTGTATAAAAATGGTTAAAATAATACTACGTTATAGTTAACCATCTGGAAAATTGAATCCTCAACGGTGGACCATTGTTTACGCCACACCCTGTATATGGAGAGACTCCGCGTGGTAGTCTTGCGCGTTTAACCGACGACGCGACCGGAGGGAGCAAAAGCCGCGGACGATACTACCAGCCGCGACGATTGCATAAATTTTCAAAGTTAAAAACAAAACCAATCGGATCAGGCCGCAATCTGAATTCAAAGCAGACAACGAGGAACGAGAGAGAAGAGAAAGAAGAGAGATGGAAAGAGAGGGGGAAGAAGGGACCCACTGGAGAGATCAGGGCGAAGCGAAATACCTGAGGGCCACTTTGAGTTCCACCACTTCTTCTCCTCTTGTTTTCTTCTTTCGTAGAGAACCTTCCGAAGAGGACTTTTTTGGGTTCTCTTTCCAATATATTTTTTTGTCTCTCGTTTTTTTGTCTCCGAGTGACTTTAGCTCCTTTTCTCTCAGCTCGGCCCTCTCTCTGTCTCTCTCTTGCTTGATACTGAAATCTATTACTAATACTATTGCTGTACTTGCTTGATATTGAAATCAGGGAAGCTTCGGGAGAGTGACTGAACCTTATATTCTAAATTGTTGTTAAAAATAGGTTTGAAATAGGCTGCTGGCGATGGTGTAGGTTGTTATTATTATAATTATTATTTATATTTTATTATGATTTATCTACATTTATTATTATTATTATTATTATTATTATTATAGAATTATTATTTTGAATTGCATTATTTAGTTTTCCTGATGTATTATTATTTTATTAGACGTAGTTTTTTTAGTTGCTTAGTTCTTAGCTGTTATTATTAATTGCAATGTGTATCATTATTATTATTTATGTTCTTATATTTTGTTATTATTTTTGTATATTGCACCGTATTGCCCGAAAGTATTACTCTCGTTGTAGTTTCTTCCCGAGCGCTTCCTCGTGCACGCTTTGCGTGGGACGCGATGCTACTGTGCTCCTCGCGTTCGCCACTTAGGATTTCCACTGCATTTCAAGAGAGAGGAAAAGAGAGATGCCGCGGGACGTCAGCGCGCGCGACTTCTCTCGCGCCCTCCCTCGGCCTCCCTTTTTTTTTGACACTTCGTTCTCGAATATCTCACTCTCGCGATATATTCTCCCGAGTTTCGTACCTCTCGCTTTCCCTTATTTTTGACGTTCCTCATTCCCTTCTCCGTTCTTGCCTTCGTGTAAGAAACGTTTGCGATAAATTTGATTGTATTCGGATACGAACTAATTTCTCGAAATTCTATCAAACGGAATACAAAATTTCATATCCGATTCGATATTTTTCCGAAAAGGTCGAATATCGTCGAGTCATTCGAACAATATTCAAACCAAAGTGAATTCTTTTTTTACACAAATCAAAACAATTCTTAAGGGGTTTCTAGAGAGTTTCGTTTTAATTTTCGATGGCTTTCTAACAAACTGTTGTCGAATTCTTATCAAATTTCCAGTCAATCATTATTCAATTTCTACAGAATTTCCAGGGTACGAAATTTTCCCAAATTCTCATGGGATTTCCAAAAAATTTCGAATAAACTTTTCCGGAATTCCTAGTGAATTTTTCACGAAACATTCTTCCCGGAAACGGCACAGTGTACCAGAGTTTGATACACCAATCGAGCAAAGAACCTTGCCCGTTGAGAGATTCGATTTACATTTTTTTTTAATCCCTTTGACGTTTTCCCGTTTAGCCTCTTCGGGAGTTCGTGTACCGCGTGGTGTACACGCATTAGCGTTATCTTTCCCGATGTGGCTTTGATAGAAACTCGTATTACGAGGGGGCAACGCGTCACCGCGGTATTTCTGTAGGCTCGCGAACATACGAGCTAATGTCTACCGGGGTAAACTCGGAGGATGCTGAAGGACTCGAACGATCCTCGTATAATAGGCGGTTCGGTGTTGCATACGTGGCGCGGGGGCGTCTCTCCTTTGCACTACCGTGTTCCACGGGATTTCCCTTCCGTTCATCTCGTCTACCTTATCCCATTTAGGAAACCCCCAAGCCGGCAAATAGTCCAAAACGAGCCAAGAGATTGGGAATCCGAGAGGCGAGAGAAATCCTCCGGTTGGGGAGGGGGGTAGAGCATAGAGATTAAGAAAACGGGAATACCGGCAGCGAGACGAGAGAAAAAAAAAACATCGATGTGAGAATGGAAAGCAACGAGAGATGGAAGAGGGAAGAGAGGGAGAACGACTATATAACGCCCAGGAGGGAAGATCGACGCTCCAACTCGGAGAAGACAGATGCTAACGACTAGGCACCAGCTCTATACCTCGAAGTAACGTAGCTTCTTGCGTTCACGTGTACGAGTACACGGAGATATACAACCCGCGCATTAATCCTCGCTGTGTGGTATGGCCCCCTGGTAATTTTTTTTTTTTTTTTTGGTTTTTTACATTTTTTTTCCCATTTGCACCATTTTTTTTACTTTGGGGGACCAAAAGCATTTTAGAGGAGTCGTCCGTCGTGGTAATGTTCGTAACCCGGGGAAAGCGCACTTCGAATGATTAATACGGTTTGAATAGGGCAACTAGGGGAAATGGGATTCGAGTGGGTCTGGTGAACTTAGGATTTAGGAATGTTTTTACGAGGAAAAATGGAATTTTTCTTTATTGAATTTCTTTCGGTAAAAAAAATCAGGGAGGAGTTCAAAAAGTTGGTTTGTGTGACAGATTCGTTCAGTTTAGAATATTCGTTTGGTGACATTTGATAGGGATGAGATTTGTACGTTATTGGGAAGCAACGAAAATAATTTTTTGCTCAAATTAAAAAATTTGTTTTCTTGCCGATTGGCGCTGCGAAATTACTCGAACGAAAATTTCTAACCCAAACAAATATTTTGAATTGCTTCCCTTATTGATCGATGTTTTATTCGCTTTTAAAAACTTCGAGAAAAATTATCCGAAAAGAATTTCATTTTTGGCCGATCATCGATGAATGGTTGTTTTCAGCTCGGTTTTCGATCGCGAATCTTGAGCTTGAATCTTCATTTGACGTTCGTGTAGAGACACGACAAGATTGAAGACATCGAAGGTTTTGCCGCGGGTTGTAATGTCCGTTCAATCGCGCCGGTAGAGAAATAACGCTTTTCTCGCCTAACTCGGCGGCAACCCTTCTCGGCTTCGAACACGAGTGCATATCCTTGCGAGAGTGCGGTACGCAATAGAATGCAAATTCACTGAGGTCCCGACGTTGCATTCCTCACGCGTGAATCTTCCGAGTACAACGCGCAACGTGGCAATCCTCCTCGAACTCCTTCTATGTGTCTTTACGTACCGGAATACATTTCACTGAATAAACAAAATACTTTCCTCTCAATACGAGTATTAAGGATTTCCCATATGTTTATAGTGTATCTTTAATTCAAGGATTTCCATAAATCCGTCATATTTATCGAACCCCTTTCCACTTCAACGCCTAAAAGTTTCATAGATTAAAAATGAAAAATTTTAACAATAAATATTGTCAAAAAATAGAAATTTAATATTTAACGTTACATTTAAAAAATTTTAACCGTTAAAAATGAATTTCAAAAATGGTTTATTCCAACGACGTATGAAAATTTAAATGATTATCTACA
Source organism: Ophioninae sp. B BG-2022a (assembly GCA_030522765.1). Taxonomy (NCBI): domain Eukaryota; kingdom Metazoa; phylum Arthropoda; class Insecta; order Hymenoptera; family Ichneumonidae; species Ophioninae sp. B BG-2022a. Next base: position 9,339 of record JAPYZJ010000375.1, read on the forward strand.
ATGTTGAGATTTATTTTATTTTAAACGTTATAAACATAATTAAAAATGTAATTTTTATGGTTGAAAAAAAATTACGGTTAAGAATATATAAAAATAAAAAGATCGTTCAGTTTCTAAAATGCCAACTCCAACGCAATGAAAGTGAAATAGACTGGCTGATTCTACAGATCGAATGTGGCCAAGTTTTTTTTTTTTCGTTTGGTCCAATTGCCTGATAGAAAATCGTAAAACTTAAAATCTTCGATTAACACCTTTTATCTATTATTTAATTGATAAACATCCTTCATTGACACGCTCGCCAGCAATTTGCTCCTGTCTAAGTATTATCATGAAAAATGTCGAAACACGTGTTTTATTTGATTTTGTTGTTTCGGCTATTTCGAAATAAAAGAACGGAGCGAGAGTGACAAACGATTGGGGCTCGTGCGTAAGAGATACGTGTATAGAATCGAGCAAAGACGATACATTCGCGTGGAGGTGTTTCCCACTGGCGGAACGTGCCGAAAAGACGAATGACGATTAACTCCTTCCCCCTCGGGGCTAATTAAAGATTTTTACCACACGCGCGACGGTTTTACTCAGACTTTAAAGTTCCTCTACGTACACCGCCCAGCCTCAAAATTCTCAATCATGCCCCGCGTATGTACACTCGCGAGATTGTCCCCTGGAATTTCGAGCATCCTTGATTCCCCCGGAACTCACTTCTACATATATTTACGTCGGCGCGCAGCGACAAGATTTTTCGTCCCGGGCTTTACAGAATTTTTCGAATCCCGAAGGAAATTTCTTTCGCGTGGGTCACTCGACGTTTCTCTCTGTCTCGCGAGCATAGACATCGCGTCTCGAAACCGAGCCGAATAATTGGGAATCCCGAGAGTAAATTCTTCGAGACTCCCCATTGAAGACCTTTTTCTCCGCTGTTAAATTTCGGCTCGTCCATCCTTCCATCGAGGCACAGGATACTACTTTGAAATTTTGAAAAAATCAATTTTTTTTTATTACGATTTTCGAAAGTAAATACGTTGACGAATATCCTCTCAGAAACCATCTTTCATAATGCAACCATCGCTGATTAAGCCTAAGTTGAATCTTATCGGAAATATCTTTTTTTTTCTTCATTCCCAATTAAAACTTCAAAGTGCACGTTTGATAATTTGTTCAGTTCCAGATTCGTTAAAATGCCATTTGATCTATCGTTTATTTTCAATAGAATAAAAATATTCAAAATCAATCATTATCACTACAATTTGCAATTTTTTGAGTAATTAAAATTCGTCAAAATTTATTGCCAATTCTAAGGATCAGCCTGTCTTTAAAACCCATAAAATCCCATAAAATTTAAGCCCATAAAATCGTCTTAAATTTATAAAAAGATGAATCCTGAGTACGAGGTAATTATCTGTAAGGACGTTTCGCGAATGTCCATTCTTTCACAAATACGTATGTAACAGAGACGTAGTATTCGAAGTTCTCTATCTCTGCTGATTTATAACGGTGATCAACGTCAACGAAAAGAAATTGACGAGTAATCTCGCAATTGTCACCTCTGGACAATTTGTTTATTTGAGTACGTCGTCCAGCATATGAAAAGCGATTTGGCAGTTTTTTGTGAAAATAAACAATCGACGCCGGCGAGTTCACAAAACTGCCTAATGTTGCCTCTGTTTTTTCAAGCTCGACGCAAATACCCGCCCCTTACGTCGGGGTGGCAAACTCGTGGTAATCCCGCCCCAACAAATACACATTAATCTATTAATATGTGAACATATGGCTGACCAGACTCGAAGAGCCGTGAAGACTCGCGAGCGCCAAATAGACCACTTTGCATCATTGCGGGGGAGTGCCTCGTTATTCCACAAATATTAGGTCTAGTAAAAAGAAATCTATGATTTTTCAAATAAATAGCTTTACTTATCTATATCTCACGTTATATAAGTCCGGAAAGCAGAAAACATAATTCGAAAACCCTGATACCAGCTCTACGACTTTTTTGGCCACAAGCAACCTGTCGATTCATCAATGAGTTTCGCGAAAGAACAAAAATTGTTTTCCGTCCAAAAAAAAAAATGTTTTGCTGCCCTCGAATGAAAGGTCTAAAATGATAAACATACCTCGTCGATTTTCGTGACCGGAAGTCCCGAACTGTCTTCAACCTCAAACTGACGGTCGTTAGAAAAAGGGCAAAAAAAAAAGAACAGGAATGCCCGAAAAGTGTGAAGTGCAACTATATAGTCACGATGCGTGTCTCTTCTTCGACTAATACCAGCGTGATCTTTTCGGCGTCGTCTCGTAAGCATCGTTGCCTATCTATTTCTGGTTTGGTACTATACGCGAACGAATGGATGGCGGAAGAGAGAAAGAGAGAGAGAGAGAGAGAGAGAGATAGGACACGCATAGTTGGAGTACGCAACGCCACACGAAATAGAAAGGACAGAGGCGCGCCGCATAAGACACATTTACACAACCGGGCAGTGTGTCGACGCGCGGGGGTGATCCAATAATACGGAGCTTTGGGTATAAATAAAGCCTCGGGGACCCGGAGATCTCTCTCGAGACTCTTCGTTCACTCGTCTATTTCTCGCAATCTCTCTCCCTCTCTCTCTTTCTAATCACCCCTTTCTCCACATTTTTATTTCGTTCCATCTCTATTCGCCAATTTTTCAACCTTCCTAGACACTCTTTTCTCTGGCACGGCGTTTAAAGGTTCTTCGACTTTTCGTTCCTTGTCTTAGCCATTTAAATTTTCATTGAAGAATCTTTCTCCATCCGAGCTATTTTCCTTTCTACACGGTCGATAATATCCGGTTAAAAAGGCACTGGGATTCCACGATATCCCATAATCCAATCGACGACGCTGATTTTTCGAGCACGCGTGCTCCAAAATGAAAATCCTCGTGGATACGTTTTTTTTCGAGGGAACTGGGGGGGAAGATATACTAGACGCGCGTGCGACAATCTTTTTCGAAAAATAGACACCCGCGGAATCTTGAGATTAAAAAAAAGTTCTGATTTCTCGTTTCTTTTTTTTTTAAATTTTTTCTTTCTTTTTTTTCGGTCGTTTCCTCACGCGTGTGTTCTCGATCTCGAAACACCCGAAGGCTATTTCAATGAAGAGGCATTCTTTTTTTTTTTAACTTCGAACTAAAAAAAAAAACGAAGATCGTTCGGAGACCTCGAAAATTGTGAGCTATGTCTCATTTTTCTATTTACGAAAATGTCACTCGAAATATCCAAATCGTACACGCTTTGGAAATTCGAATTCTCGTCTTTTTAGCCCGTCTCGTTCTAGGCGTCTGTTCATTGATGAGAACGCGCAATTTGCCAGTCAACGATTGATCGATGGTCTGAAGGATTTTTGCTTTTGGAGAATTGCCGAAATTTTCTCTCCATTAACGTAGATTTTTTTAAGGGGTTACCCTGATGTGGAAAAATTGAAAAAAAAATCGTAGCTCGAGCCAACCCAAACCAAAGGAGATGGTGTCGTTACATATTTACACGTAACGATGTTTACGCTTCGAATCAACGTTCACGATTAATGCGCAAAAGATCGTACGGTTTTAGCGTATTTTGAGAGACTTTTAACACAGCGAAATGAATCTCTGTATTATACTCTCATTGTGACCGTGTTAGCTTCACGTAACGAGACGAGAGCGTGACTCGAACGAATGTGCTCGTGGATGATGAGAGGACAATTTCTCTCGCTACATATACAAATATAGAGACGAAGAGAGAGAGAGAGAGAGAGAGAGACTGATTACAAAAGTCCTCGGACGAAACGAGACTCGGGACTGTCTTAAGAGCCACGTCTTTGGGGCTACTCTAACGTTGCGAAAGCGTTCGTCCCAGAGTCCTCTTTAATATTTTTTACCGTACCCGAATATCTATACATTTGTCGAGAAAGGACATTTCCAATAATTCTATTCATACATCCAGATAAGTTTGACTTTACACATCTTATTTCCTGATTCCTACAGGGACGGCTTCAAAGATACTTTTTCATCTACCGAGCTAAAACACGAAATAAAGACGAAAAAGAATTAGAAAAAAGACAAGAAAAAAATGGTAAAAAAAACAAGAAAGAAAAGAAAACAGAAAAAACAGTACTAGCTACCTCCCCATAACCCTTATGGCCATTACACCCGGACACTCTTGGAGAGAAAGCAAATAACCATTTTTAAACGATCGATGCAGCCACATCGGTAGACTTTCAGACCAACCATTATCAGGCTTCCATACCAAGTACAATTAAACTTTCCTTCGCGATTAAAATAGTACTTTCATTGGTCAAGGTTTCTCGTCAATAGTTCCTGAAATTTGGGTTCAATTGGTCCTCAAACCAAGTCCTCAAATAAACATTTTTTTTCTCTGCAAATCCAAGCTCTTCAACGCGGGCTAATAAACAATTCTCCTTTTTCGTAATTTCACATGTATATACGAAAGTTTCGTTTTGAAAAAAGCGAACTATGGAGGAAAGAACGAGACGAAGAGTTGCGTGATTTCAGATGGATGACACCCGCGCTTCATGACCCACAAATCGACCGCGACACCCGCGTTTCCCCCTTTCCCCGCTTTGCCCCCTTTCTCGCTCTTGACGTCGCTCCTTCTTCGCGACATGGACATACGAGACGAGAAAACGACTGAATGTCCCGCTAGATTGTGATTTATCGTGGCGTTGAAAGAAAACAACCGCGGAGGGTCCCGAGGGGACCTCGCGAGTGACCATCCTCAGACGCACACCCACACGTACGCAAGGATTCTTGTAACGAGTGTGGACGGTGTGTTCGCTGCGCAGGCACTTGCGCCCTCAACGTTTTAAATGCGCGAAGCCCCTTCCCCCCTCCCGTTCCACTTTTTGGTCCATTCGAGGCTTGGAAAGTCGCGGAGAGCCATTACGTTTGTAGTTTCAGCTTGGTCAACAGCTTCGAGTGTTGGAGACTCATTTTTTTGGATTTTTTTTTGTTTGGGTTTGTTTCACGAAATATTCCAACGGGAGCTCGAAAGAGCTCGATGGATTTCGTCGGTGATACGCTGTTCGACATCGTCCACCCGCTTACGCCCGGAGGCATCATCGTACAACGCCGAGAAACCCTGAGACAGTGATTGGCAAATAGTCGACAATTCCGGAATCCCCGAGAGCCGAAAAAAAAAAAGTATAACACTCGCCGAAGACGGAAGACGAATGCCTCACGAAAGATTTTCGGGAACGCTCGAACTAACGAGGAGAGACTTCGTTTTTTGTTGGCAATGATTGTTTGTCCTAAGCAATTTAGTCTCCCGATGAGAAAATAATGAGAGAGGATTTTTGGATAGGCGAGGAAATTTGAACGTTTTGACTGTCGATGTTGATTCACGTCGAGAATTGTATTTTTATTCGCACTGGATATATTTGTGATTAATTGTTAACGAAAATGAATTTACGGTTTTTAGTACAGGTCGCATCGATGAGCTGGAAGAAAAAATTCAATGAGGAGTTTGATGATCTTAGGATCGACTTAGAACTTCCGTCAGATTTTTTTCACCCAAATTACTAGGATCCCGTCAAGATTCATTCAATATTTAAAATCGGAAAAATTTCACTACAGTTCTAAAATGAACATATCGTCAGAATCTCCATTTTCACATAGAAAAAAATGTAAAAAAATTAATAAATAAAACTTGAAAACAAAAACAATTTTATTTTTTCGAACACACAAATTTTGTAATTTCAAAAGATTAATTGAGATTCCCTAAACTAATGACGAATGGGAATTCGTAGCTCAATTAATCTTTTGAAATAAAAAAATGTGTATTTCGAAAAAATAAAATTGTTTTTGTTTTCAAGTTTTCTTTATTAATTTTTTAACATTTTTTCTATGTGAAAATGGAGATTCTGACGACACGTTGATTTTTTTTATCGAACTGTAGAACGAAATTGACGGATGGGGACATCCGTCAATTTCGTAATGATGACGTCACGGCGTATTAATTCCTTTTAGGTGAATCTTTCTTTGATAAAATCGGATAATTCGCGCATCGATTACGAGTAAACTCTGCGATTGGGCGCGTCAAAATTTCGACACGTGTAGACCCGCATCGTAGACGAAGTGAATCTTTGGAGTGCAAGCGATGCAGCGCGGTTGGCAAGCTCCGCCTACCGAGTGCATTCAAAGACCACGCCTTCTAATCGAAAACGCAGTTTGCACGCACTTTGTTTCCGCACTTCGAACGTACGACGAGGTAAAAGGTTTCCTCGTGTACGAAACGAGCGCACCGACGATCGGGACACGTCGAGGCTCAAAGTGCAGTCCGGAGCTTGACAGGAAAGGGAATACCGTAATACGGGGACACCGGCGAGTGGGAGATAAGAGATACAGGGTTCAGAAGCCAAGTGGGGAAACCGAGGAAAAGAGAGAGTGAGAGAGAACCAAAGAAGGCGGAATTTATTACCGAACTCGTATATGTACGTACGTAGGAAAAAAATGGCTACGTGAAATCAGAAACGATTTATTTTTATACTATTTTATACCATGGAATATAAACGGGTATTTTAAAGATCAAGAAAAAATTGTAGCATAGGTGGAAAAAAAGACTCGTAACGATCTTTCTCATATTTAATTTTGCGACAAAAATATATGTTTGACTGAAAAATAGAAATCCCAAAATTTATTGTGGGTTTTCCACTTTTCTTTTGTAAAATTTATTTTATCTTTTGTAAAATTTATTTTATCTTTTGTAAAATTTATTTTCTTTCGTCAAATTTATTGTTTCTGCCAAATTAATTTCATTTTTTGTCAGATGTATTTTATCTTCTGTCGAATTTATTTTTCCAGTTGCCAAATTAATTTTTTGAATTCCAGAATATTGGAATTTCGTTTTCAAAAGAATCGAAATCCCAGAATAAATGTTGGGTTCTTCATTTCTTTTTCGTCACAACCACGCATCTGTCAATTAAATTTATTTTTTCTCACGCGAAAATATGGTCTTGCAACTTTTGCTTGAATTTCTGTATCGAGATGTCAGGAAAAGCCTTATGCTGGGCGGTCACCGCTCCGAGTATCGGTCATGCAGCACGATGACTAAATCACCATCCAGTATTTTGGGATGGTACATTAAAAAAAAGTAAATACTCTTGGCTGTTAAGGGGTTTGTTACTCTTTCTCTTTTTCTTTCTTTTCAACGCTTTTTTTTCGTTTCTCTATTTTGTAAAAGCGTGTATTTTTAATTCTGGACCGATTCGCTGGAGCATATTGCTGAGAAAAAATGGTAGCCCCGAAGTGCATGTACATTTATACGCGTATGAAAGTTGGAGACGAGCTCGAAGCCACAAGGAGCATGCATTCGCACTAAATTTTGTAACCCCTTTACACATGTGCGAGTACCTCGAATTCGCGGGGCGAATGTGACAAAGTGACGGGAACGAAAGACCGAGAGAGATGGGGAGAGATGAGCGACGAGATGGAGAAAAAAACGAGGTGGTGAAAAAAAAAAAGGTTCGGAATAAACGAGGTCAATAGCACTGAAATCTATATTTATTTATTGCTATAAATCGTCGTGTTGAGGTTTACGAGATCTTTTTGCTGAAGACTGGAAGCGCATCGTACTCATAGATGCACTCACACGAGTACATACGATCGTTACGTAAAACTGGTTGTTACCTATATCGATCGTAACGGCGCGACTCATCCGGCAATTCCTCACTTTGCAATTTTATAATTCGTTCTGGACTTTTTTCCTTCTCGTTTTTTTCTACACTTCATCCTCTTTCACGCATGTTCTTCCAGTAGCACCGTCGCGAACATTTTAAGGGGTTAGGATACCGTAGAAATTAAAAGAGAAATCCTTCGCGCCTTCAAGCAAGTTATCAGTTTTTATCAGTTTTATTGACAATGATGATTTCTTTTTATTCGAAAAATCGATTAGAGATAAATAGTTTTTTCTTTGAGAATTGGTCAACGATAAAAAAAGATCGGCTAAGTTTTAGCTGAAATGACTTGTGTAAAGAAATATTTCTTTTTGCATTATTATTGTCTATTTAAATCTGAAAAATATATTTTTTTATACTATCATAATTACGAATATTTTTGTTATCAAATTTTGGTTAACGATTTTGTTAAAATACATAGAATTAAGGTTCAAACGATCTTTCATTTGCTTTGCTTATTTCTTGAAAATTAATTGATTAAAAATAATCTCTGTTTGTTGGCATAAAAATGAATGTTTAAACGATTTTTCATTTTGCTTATTTCTTAAAAATTAATTGATTAAAAATAATCTTTGTTTGTTGGCATATAAATGAATGTTTAAACGATTTTTCATTTTGCTAATTCCAGCAAAATTATTATTTTTTAAATAAGCTTTGCTTTTAAGTATTCGCAGTAACGTAACCCCTTAAAAAATCACTCGATTCATAGAGACCTTTCGTTCGTCAGCAGCACGTATCGTTCGAGAAAAAGAAAATCGAGAGTTTTTCTCGAGTACCCGTAAACGTGCTGATATATATTTCCTCCCTGAATTTTTTTGCCTCTCGGTGAAAAAAAAACAAAAATTCATCTTAATTCCGCGTTTTCATTGCCCGTCCAACTCTGTCTTACCGCATATACGCGTATTCGTTTCCGCTCAACAAGTCCCCCCGCGACGACTTCGTATTTTTTTCGTTTTCCATACGTGCGAGATCTCGCTTTTTCTGGCATCGCGAGTTCGCGAAAAATCTCCGATTTTAAGCGCCCCCTCGCGGGGTATACTTTATGCACTTGTATTTCGCGTCCCGCGACTTGTCGCCTCGCGAAATACGCTGACAAACTTACAACGAAACGACGTTTTTCGTCGTGGAACAAATCCAATAAAAAGGACAAAAATAATAATAAAAGGAATGAGGAAAAAAGAGTATGCCGCATTTATTGCGTTTCGTGGTAAACTTTTAATGCTCGTGAAAATGCGACGTTAAATTTATATGTTTATTCATGGCGAGTTACTCTCGGATAAAGAACTTGCGACGTACCGATGTATACGTCAGTTTGCGTTAAAGAGCTTTTCATTTTTTTTTCGGCACTCTTCATCGTCATTGGTCATTTCCTGTTCTTTCTCGTAAAAAGGGCAAAAAATAAACAATAATGCAATAATTTTTAGAATTCAAAAACTCGAAGAAATACGAACTTTCACACCGAAATGTCAAGCCAGAATATACAGAATTTTTGGGGTAACTTTTTTGGGGTATTTTATTTTATTATTTTGAATTTATTTTATTATTTATTTTATTTTATTTTATTATTTTATTTATTTTGGGGTATTTTTATTTAGGGTATTTTTGGACTTTTTTGGGGTAACTATATTTTTTCCCTAGACTGGAACTTAAATTTCCATTTTCCAAGCTATTACTTTCGATCCTTTTGAAATAGAAATAAAAAAAATAGGATCTCTTGATCAGAAATTACAACATGGATACCCATAACAATAAAAATCGAACACCCCTACCTCCAAAAAAAAAAAAAAATTGGTTCCTTTCGCAAGAAACCCTAACACATCAATATGAACGACCGACGAGAGTAAACACAGGAAATTCTATAATAAAGATGGAATTTCGATATTTTTGATACGCAAAGAATTCCACGCTGGAAAATATTTACGCGAATATTCGGCATCGTATAGCGTAACCTCAAAATTCCTAGAGCGACCTGTTTGAATATAGGTCGAGCCGAAAGCTCGAAATTCGCTAAAACAGATGTTCCGATCGCGTGAACGAATCCTAGAAGAAGAAGAAGAAGCAAGAGAACTCCGAGTGATAGAGATAGAACTTTGTGGTGGCGCTTTCCGTCGGACTATGGACCCGTGCCAACAATCGATTTCCGTTAAACCCTCGAGAATTCTCTCTCGCTCTTCTTCGCCTCGATCTCAACCGAGCATCATTTAAATTTCGTCTCTAGACGTTTACGTAATAGTCCGGGGAGTTCAGAATAGAAGAAATCGTGGAAAGTTGGATTGAAAAAAAAAAGGAAAGATGAAGAGGGTGTGAGAAAGGGTGGAAGGATGCGGAGGGGAAAGATGGTATAATCTAAGACTACCTGTGTTATGTTAATTGCTACACGTGTCCCAACCCGACTGACACTAACGACGCATTGGCATTGTTTCAAAGAGTCCCAACCACAGCGATTCCCGGTTCGAACGATCACTATCCCAATCTTCTTCCATGTGGATTCGCCTCGTGATTTCGGACATTCGCAAAATTATGATTTTTCGGACATTCGCAAAATGATGATTTTTCGGACATTCGTAAAATGCTGTTTTTTCGGACATTCGCAAAATGATGATTTTTCGGACATTCGCAAAATGCTGTTTTTTCGGACATTCGCATTTTTCCATTTCATTGCCAACTGGATATCTATTCAATAAAACCCTCTTTCTCTCTTTCTTGATCTCTTTTTTTTCCTTCTGCAATCCCGTAAGCCTCGAGGTTGATCCGAGTTGCACGAAACGTGCACCCCGAAGTGAAAAATATTACGATGTTGGCGCTGTAATTGTACACGCAATATACAAAGTGCAAGGGTGAGGAAATGGGAAGTGGAGAGTTGCATATTACACCATTCCTGTCCGGTTCGCCTTTTCGCAAAAAAACACCGCGAAAGAGCGCGTTAAACGCACGAAGAGAAATTTGAGAAAAAAATGGGGGAGATATAAAAAAGGAGAAAAAAGTCGAAAAAAAATGCGCGGCACGATTCATGAAAGCGCTTTGCCATGCATCATACACGCCCACGCGTGTCTTCCATCCGCGCTTGTGTACTGGATGAATACGCGAGTGCGCAGCCGCGTTGCGAACACAATTGTATCGGCCATTATCCGATATACCTGTACGACCAGTAAACCCCCCCCAGGCAAAAGGGCTTAACCGACAAAGCTTCCCTCGCTAAATAGCCAGCGTCCATTTCTCTCCTCGCGAGATCCTGCGTCCTTTTCTCTTCGCTTATCCGTATGGTCACTCGTAGCTCGACTCTACTCATCCTTCTTCGGCTTTAGCTCTATCTTGACGTCTTATTGGAAAACAAGACTTCGTCAACGTATTGAACCTTCCTCTGCATCCAAAACGCCGTTCGAAGCATCCTTCTTCCCTCCTTTCATCTCGCGGGGTTAACAACTTTTTTTTTATCATCTATTCGGTCACATCGATTTTTGTAAAATGAGGTAACTAGACGGTGAAAAAGGAAACGAATTTAGCAAATTTTTATCTCGCTAACTGATCCTTCTATTTCGCTCAAATTCGATTTAATCAAAAGTACCAATAGTGCAGTATATATAACGAAAAATTTGGAAAAAAATGCAAAATTTTATACGAAAGGTCCTGCACTGTAAGTTCTTCTGGAATTTTCTTTTTTTTTACAAAAAAAACTGACGTAAATTTACATTAATTTTTCTTTGCACGCTTTTCTCACTTTTTTCACTCGTTGAAAAAGATAAAAGTAAATAACTGAAGTAAAGAAAATACTACTTTTTTAAACAAATCATCGATTTTCTGATTTTTTTTATACAAAAATAAATTTCTTTGAGATCTTTAGGGAGGGAACGTATAGGAAAAGAGAAAACGTTTCATTTTATGAATCTCCCTGTACATGCGTGGAGCGTACACGAGGGTTCGTGTGGGCGAGCCACGTGGGCTCGACAGCCGAGCCCACGGGAACTGGTTAATACACCCACGTGTGGAAAACGCTTGATCCCTCTCTTTCTCTCCCTTGCCACAGTTGTCACTCTTGAGTACACGATACAGCATACGGCGGAATGAGAAAGATGAGTACACAGAGTATTGTGAGGAGAAAAGAGGAAGGTAAATAAGAGAGAAGGAAAAAGGAGGTTGGGAGAAGGGGGGGGGGAGGGCGAATCTGAAGCTTGTTCAAGCATTTCCGTTGCACGGACTCGGCTGGTACAAATCCGCAGGTAAATCGTTCGCAACAGGACTGTCACGAGTTTTTGGTGGTACACGCGCTGTATATTATATTAATAGTATGTACATACTCGCATTAACGCGCCCTCGGGCAGTATTTAAGGAAGCTGCCAGATGTACAGTCATCCCAAACGAATACTCGTACGAAACCAAGTATCGTAATGTTTTTTTTTGTGGGGAATTGCATGGGGTATTCCCTAGACCTAGTCTAGAGGATGAAACAGCTGAAAAATTAAACCGGACGCAACTAATGTCTTTTCGAAAATTTTTGCATCGTCGTATCTTTAAGTCCATTCATGACGCGTCGATGCTCCAATATCGATTCTGGTTATTTTTTCGTTTTTTTTTTAAGTACTGGAAACTACTCACTATCGCAGTAATTGGAAGTGCTAAAAATACTTTTGACTGTTTATTGATGGTGTGGCGTTTATTTACATAGAAATAATTTTGGAACTTGCTTTTGAAAAATTAGCGAGAAACTACTGCGAAAGTAAAAAAAAAAACGATCGACATTTTAGGGAATTAAAATGGGAGAGGAAGGTCAAAAGTATGGATATCGTTTAGTTATTATAGTTCTGGTCGTGTCCAATGTTTCTCATTGGGCATTTTTTAAACAAATGCAATTGGGCAGTTGAAAACAAATTTTTAAAAATGTTTTTTAACAACGATAAAAAATTGTCCTCAATTATAAAAAAAAAATGAATACTCTTTTTCTTTATAATTGAAATTTAATGAAGACAAAATTTAATTTAATGAAGATGAAATTTAATTTAATGAAGATAAAATTTAATTTAATGAAGATGAAGTTTAATGAAGAGAGCTCGATCAAGCCATAGCCAATATTATATATTTTAAAGCAAAGATATACTTTTTTTTTCAACTCAACCCAATAACGAGAATCAGCTGCACCGTTGCATCTATCCCGATGTAATTTCCTTTAAACCATTGTTCGCAACGTCTTCAATTATTAATATTTTTCAATGAAACTTCGCATAATCGATAATGCACATAAAAATAAAGGTTGACGCGATTGTTACGATAATTTGAATTGTTTTTTTAAAAATGATTTTTTCCGGAAAACCTTCCCCAAAAACAAGCGGCATCTTTCCCAAAAACAAGCTCCCTAAATTTTCGTCTCTGCAAGTTTGCAAAGAACCGCTGTGTAATTGTGCGGATTCATAGTTACGTACAACTTTCATTTTACATCGTAAATTTAGCGATCGCGATCCAGATTCATCCCCTCACTGGCGTCACTTTCCCTCGGAAGCTTACGCAAACGAATATTTCGAGTACGGATAAAAACGACGAAAGAACGAAGCGACTGTACCGTCTCTCCTCAACACGGAGGGAACTCCCGTCAAAAGTGTGTGGGTGCCGGGCAAGGAAGTCCGAGAGGAGATCTTTCGTAACGGTACATAATACGCTCTGAAAGCCACGCTCCACACTCTTTTATCACGGTCTCGTTGTATTTTTTTTTTGTCTTTCCGTTGCTTCTTTTTTTTCTCCTTCGGTGGCATAATTGATCAACCCGTTTCGAATTCGTCCCGAATTACCTCGGGATTTATCGAGACGCCTTTCAGCGTAGAAAAGGAGAGAAGATCGAAACCAAAAAAACAAAAAAAAAACAAAAAAAAAACATAGAAGAAACAACAAAAAAAAGAAAACTGAATTTACATGTGCGTACTATTAGCAGTGTTGAGCTAGCTGCTCGTCTACCATCGCTCCGAGCTCGTTCGCAACGCATTCCACGTGTTAAATGATAATTTAATTTATTCCCCGGATTTTTTTGTCCCGGTATCTAAGAATGAAGACGAAAAAAAGAAAAAAAAACTGAGCGTCGCTGAGTACGTGCACTTTCCAAGAAAATTGCGTTAGCGCAGCGGGGGAGAGTCTAGGGTGAACGAGAACAGCGGAGCAACGAAATAAAAAACAAAAAAAAACAAAAAAGAAAAAAGTAAAAACAATGGTGGAAAGTTCACATAGTCTCACCGGTGGGGCAAGGAAACTTCGCAGACTGCGCGGCGCGTTCGCTAACTGGGGCTCCCCATATTTATATATATCTTTCCGTGGTGCACCGTTGCAACGTTGCAAGTGCACGACGGAACGAAACGAAATAAAAAAAAAAACAAACAAAACAAAACGAAAAAAGAAACACGGAAAAATGGCGGGCACGGAACACGCTCGTCCGCGATAGCGTACTTCTCGGTTCATCATGGCGTGTCTAATAGTTATAAACAAGCTCGTTCTACGCAGTAAAACAGTAGCAGCAAAACATATCGCGCCTCCTCCTCCTCCTCCTCAAACTTCATAAACTTTTCCCTCCAGTACGTTCTTCTCGACCCCGGGCTTCTACCGAGCTCGTTGAAATCGCGCAATAATTAATTGCAGGTATAACTCGGCCGTTCGTACCAGACAGACGGGCGTCGAGTCTCGTACACGGTATATCTTCGTATATCTCGTCGGTATATAAATATATATACATAAATACTCTCACACATATACATACGTAAAAAAGAGGGAGTAAAGGACGTGCGTACACAAAATGATAAATCGTAGAGAAACCGTAGCTCTATAATTAAAACGCTGAACGTACCACAAGATACCGACAAAATCACGATTTTCTAGGTTCTCAACAGCCACGGTCAATTTTTGTTTAATCAATCGCGACTTTTGTTTCTCCAAGCAAAATCGATGAAAACGCCCCGGCCATTTTAGGGTTCCGTAACTGCATCACCAATTAGCAAAAAAAAATGTTGTTAAAAAAGTAATAAAGAATATCGCACCGGTTCGAGGTAGGATTGATCAGTAGACGATATGTATTCGTGCGCCCGCGACGTTATAGCGCGTTATAGTTCTCTCGTTAGGATTGTGAAATTTTCTCTCAACGTAGTGAACGAAGAATTAATTGTCCATGGAAAGGGGGTCTTTTAACATTCGAATTTGGTAGGCAGCAGGATCTGTCGCGCTGTGTGGTCAATTTCACGAGACGTACGATCAGGTCGAATCGTCGGTACGGACATTGTCAAATTGGCTTGATTAATCCAGGCAGGTTACAGCGGGTACAACTTATCCTCACATGGAGTGATTCTTTCTTCATGCCGATAGCTCTTCCTTCGTTACATGCCTCCGATCATTATCCGCGTTGCAATCCAAGCCGACATTAATTAACAGTGAGATTGTTCCCGGATCGAACCGATCATTTCCTACACTCGGAACATTCGCGCATCTTTTTTTTTTTACCAACCCCCTGCCCCTTGCCCTTCGACAACTTCAAGCTTCTTTCCTCAACCGATTTTTGTTCATCCTTCTTTCCGATTCGTCCATCTCACTTCTGGTTTCATTGTTCTTTTTTTTTGTTCTGCTTTTATTGTTTCTTTTTTGTTTTCATCTTGTTTCGTATTCCCTCGTCATCTCGGGCTCATGTACCACGCGCGCAATTCGAAATCGCGTCGTATGTACACCCGTCTCGTCTCGGAGTCGTCACAGCGGGCAGTAACGCACGCACACACGGACAGACAGGAGGGAATCGTTTTGCCGTGGCTTTCCACAAATGGAGTTGGGTTTCGCCGTTAAGATACGATCGTTCGGTAGCTCGCTAGCGAGGAAAAACTCCATAACTCTGTATCGTATATGGCGGCAATGCACAGGTGCACATTGCCGCATCGTGTACGTGAAGGTAGACACGATCGCACATATCCACAAGCGTCCACACATCGCGAGCTTGTGTGAACGCCCGAAGGCATCATCCTCCCTCCCATACCGATACTTTTGCCCCTCGGTATATTTATAAGCGTGCTTTTCCTTCTGGGCTTTGCAGAGTGGAAACTCCCTCCTTTCCTCCTTCCCTCCCGCCATTTCCAGCCCTTCGCCTCCCCCACTCATCGAGACTTCTCTTGATCGGTTGCGCACACGGAATGTCAATTGTTTCGAGTTCTCTCCTCATTTTGTCTTCTCTTTACGTTTTTACGTGTGCTTCTGTATACGTGTGGCTTCGTGTGGGGGGGCACCTTCGTCGGAACTCTTTCGCTTTCTCGCGGTCCATACAGTACCCCTGTACATATTCTCTCACTTCAACTCGCGAATTCATCCTACTGACGCAGAAGTATCGTATACCTGATGCAATTCTCTTTTCCCAACTCGTTTTCTTTTCGTCTTTTTTTTTTTCTTTTTTTTTTTGTCTTATTGAAGTGTGTGGCGAGGGCACGAACGAGTTCCATAAACTCTGTAGTGCTTTATAGCGAATCAGCTTGCGCTATAAAAATATTCATACTCGTATACAGGGTGTCGCTGGATGGAATGTCATCCGTGAAATTCTGAGTCGATTGGTATAAGCATATGTATGGTATGTATGTAATTATTATTACATTTTTTTTAAGCAGCCAATCAGCATCCGATTCGATGTATTTTTATACTTTGAAGACAAATCAACCATTTAATTCGCATTGAACTATCAATTTCTAGGGAAAAATGTCAATGAAATATTGTAGCAAGATTTTTTAACATTTTCTCATTCTAATTTTGGACTTTCGACGAAAACTCGGGCGTATTCGTAATCAGCGGAAAATTTCCGATTAAATAGACTCTTTTAAGAGTTTAAAAACGGAAAAAAATATTTTGCGACTTTCCCGGCCACTTTTCCGAAATCTCAAAAATCACGATATTTCAAAAGGTCGTAGAGCGGCATTTTTCTTTGCGATTGAGATTCATTGGGTAGGTTTGGAAAAGGTTTTTGCCTGACTTAAATAATGGCGTTGGATTTGTATCGATATCTCATATAGTTTTCCCGGAAAGCCCACTTGAAAAACCGCAAAAAAGAGGCAAAGGGGTATGTATGGAAAAATTGGCAAAAATCGATGCTCCAACTTTGAAATTCTGCCAAAAATCGAAAAATCATCGGATTTTTAATTTAAAAAAAGCATTTTGCAGAGAAAATCATAACGAAAAGATTGAGCACAGAGTGGAGTGCCAAATCCCAAAGAAAAAAAAGTTATCAATGATTGAGTAAAAAAACTTTTTTTGCCCTAAAATACAAAAAATTTTTGGATTTTAAATATTTTTTTTAATGGTCTAGTTTAATGTAATTTGATCCCCTGAGCACGAATATACCATCAATTTTTCGCTAGACCCAAAATTTTCATGAAAAAATCGTGTTTTTATAAGATTTTTACGATTTTTTCATGAAATTCTTCTATACATGTATACCGTCACGTCGCATCGGTGTTCTTAATTCCCTTCTTTTATTTTTCATTCTTTATTCATTTATCTCTCGCCGGGGCGGCCGTGTCGACAGCCGGCCCTCTCGGAACGAAAAAGAGTAGGAAAGACCTAGATGCTCGTGTATGCACGGCTGTGTACGTGACGTGTACGTGTAGATGCGCGAGAGTGAGACTAAAAAATAATTAGTATGTTCGCCCTGTGGCTTGTTTGTTGTGCGTGGTTCGAGAGGCCGCGATTCTAGAAATAGACCGGTCTCGCATAATCCGCGACTCTCGTGTCGCGCGCACTCGCGGGATTCGCTACCGACGGTTTTGGAAACCTGCACCGCGCTCTCCCGCATACACGCACAATACAATCTCCGTATATTAAAAAAAGAAAAAAAAAACAAACTGTTGCGCTCCGCGATCGAGATTTATCGATCAACCAAATTCGTGGATATGCCGCGAGCGTGATAATTGTTCGGGAAAATAGAAGGGCGTATGTGTGGATGTGTGATCGTTTGTGTGACGAGAAACAATAAAAACGTTCGACGTTCAAACTGTCCTGCGCTGGTCGACGAGGAGACTAATTGATATCGAGGAATTCATCAATTTTGAGATGGAGATGACGTCAGACAACGGGAAAACTGAAGAAGCGTTTTGGGGATCATCGACGAACATACTCACTTTTTGAGGAATTGATTCCGAATAATTTTTCGGAATTTTCGAGTTATTAGGTTATTGCTTGAACGAGAAAAAGAAGTTTTTATATCTGTTTCTGGAAGGGTACCGTTTCGGTAGAAATTCAAAAACGTTAATTAAATACCGGTGGCTTAACTACACTTTTAAAAAATTTGGATTAGGATATTTTATTTAGGTATTATATTTTTTTTTCGATTTAAGCGTTCAGAAAAAATGCAGCTCGGTCTTATGAAATTGATTTTTCTTAACCACACAAAATCAAACGTATGATTATTTGAAATATTCGTTTAATTAAAAAAAAATAAAAAATCAATTAGAATCCGATTTAAAAATCAACAACCCAAACATCAACAAAGGAGAAAATCACATCACAGGAATATCAAAATCATCACCGCTGCCGCGAAACTCCTCGCGGCTCCAAATCCAATTTGGTTCATCGCTTGGAATCCGGCGAATGAGAAACAAGAGCATCGATCATTTCTCGTTATCAAAATTTACGAATATTCATTTCGCGCCATACGCACGAGCAATTAACAGCTTTCCTTTCGATTTAGGTCGTATCGATGCCATTGGCGAATGCATTCTACTGATATTGGTAATATATATATTTCTTCGAAACGGCAATTCCCCGTAGCGTATCATTACACGAGCGGGACAACCCTCTACCACGAATCGTTTATCCGTGATCTCGCGCGGTTGCATTTTTGCCGCATATGTAAACGTACCCGTACGTGGATCAGCGTATACAGCGTAGTCCCCCATAAACCGGGGAACGTGATTTTGAAGCCTATGATTTCGAGCTCCGTCCTAAAACCAGCATATCCTCCCAAAATCTATATTACGTCCTCGAATGTAGCTTCAAAATCACCATACGCGAGCTTAAAGTATATTTATATAAACACCATTCCAAGAACCAACTTGGGACCAAAATCGAACTTTGTTTTTCGAACAGCGCAAATACAACGTTCAAAACATTATTTATTCGCTCGTAAAAAAATCTAAATAACTTCAATCCAAATCGTCTCCCATATATATCCATTCCTCGATCATTACTAATATTGATTAAAAAAAAACATCTTCTCCATTTATTTCCGGCGTTTCCTGTAAAAGTAATCAAAATTTACTTTATAATGTACAAGCTCTAATTTAACTCGACTTTTTCTGCGATGCAAAAGGAAAATCGATATTTCATCCAGTTTCCCATTACGGAGAGCTCAGTTATTTTGGAAACATTCATGAGTCAATTAAACGTGATTTAATTAAAATATTAAAAATAAAATAAAATAAATGTTGACGAATACTTTCAGATAAGTTTTCATTTAATGTACTTAAAAGGAGAGAATATTCATTTTATACCTAGTCAAACTATACGTAACCAAAAATAAAAGCTTGTTGCGTTCAAAGCTTCGACTTGACGATTGTTTACGAATTTATGGTAATTAGAAATATAATTTCTATTCTAATTAGAAATATAATTTCTACTCTAATTAAAAATATAATTTCTATTCTAATTAGAAATATAATTTCTATTCTAATTAAAAGTATAATTTCTATTCTAATTACAAATATGTATAATTTCTATTCTAATTAGAAATCTAATTTCTAATCCTCACAAATGATTCCAACCCATAAGAGATCGATGAAGCCCCATTGTCCCAATCGTTAATAACCCAACCATCATCCGTTTGTCCACCAGTTTCTTCACCATCTCATTCATAGCCCAATATTGGGTTGGAAGACCCTAAAACGCTGAAAATTTCTTTCCAGATCTAAATACTGGAGATACGGTTCGTTTGGGTAATAATAATATCCTTGAAGCTCTGTATACGAGTACAGCGGGTAAAGTACATCTCGGGAGCGTAACGGTAGCGATGTTGGCGCGTGGCTCTCGGGAGTGAAGATTGAGCGTTACAATCGATAAGACCGCCCGCGAGTTAAACGGATAGTGTGTTCGTGTGTGACGGGGCGATATCAGAGATCTCGGAGAGATCACAGCCGGGGGGACAAAACACGCGCTTGCCGGACAACCTTGCGCTATGCGCGAGTGGTTATACAGTTGACTATTATACCGTTTACTAGGCCGGAGGTCTCGATTATGATAGAGCGTGGGTCGTCGAGTATCGCCGCATGGGGACCCCGATAGAACATCGATATACGTGTTTCGTACCATACCGACGCGCGCACGCGCAATACGAACCACCCACGCTCGCCCTTCGCACACGACTCTGCATCTCCCGATCTCCTCATCTCGCCACAACCGTTCATTCATAAATTCGAACTCTCTCACCATCAACGACCATTCCGACTCTCGCTTCCACTCACCTATCCTTCGTATACTCATTACACATGGAGAATGTATCCAGTCGGAGTTTATACGTGTATACCAATGGACATTTATCACGCCCGGTGTATTGCGATATCGTAAACGCATAGGCTGACTCTCGATTCATGTGCGGACTACGGTAGAATTCGCCAAACCCATTTTTTCAACTTTCCTAGATTTGTTTTCCTAAAAACTTTGATTCACTCGAAGGACCATGTGCACTTCTAAAGTCTCTTTAAGTTGACACTTTATGGATTAATTGTACGGCTAATTCGGACATATCGGTTTTATGCCAAAAAACACAATCTCGAATGTCGAAGTGATAGTCGATCCTATCAATATTTTACAGAAAAGTTCAGAAGAAATCATCAAAAAGTTATTGAAATATTTTCTTACTTTTGTATTTATGGTAAATATGTAAATATAAAAAAATCAATGAAGTTTGAGAACATTTTTCGATTAGATTCTCGCTTTGATTTTCCTATAAAAAAACAAATGATTGAAGTACAATGAAAGAAAATACGATGTATTTTCAGAACTGAAAGTTTGAAAATTATTATAAATGTTGATTTTTATTGATACTGTCAATGTAACTACTGAAATTATGAATTAATATTAAACAGTAAATATACATTTTGCTTTTGGCAATTAAAAACAGTTTGATATTTTATTTTTTTAATCCTTTTTGTTTTTGACTACTAAAAACAGTTTGATAGTTAATTTTTGTTATTATTTTTGCGTTTGACAACTAAAACAGTTAAGTATGTTATTTTTGTTATAATTTTTACTTTGGTCAACTTAAAACAGTTTAATAATTTATTTTTCTTATCACTATTGCTTTTGACAACTACAAACAGTTTGATATATTATTTTTGTTGTAATTTTTGCTTTGGTCAACTGAAAACAGTTTCTTATTTTTAAAATCAATATGCATGGTCACATTCAGCTGGGATTTGGTGGTTTTCAACAACGATCAAGCCACACCTCTCGGTGCAAAATCGGGCCCTGACTGTACATTATTTTCTGTATGAGTGTACGTGCTAGATTATTTTATATATAGGTAAAATCCTTATTTCTCTTTCCCCTTCCATCTCTGCCTGTTGGTCTCCCCGTTGCTGACACGTACGGGTATCACCCTGGTCTCACACCCTCAATCGTCCTTTCACAAATACGAAAGAGAGAATCTAACGCCGCGAGAATTCGCGGTGTGCGAAGTATCTTGCATTAATCCCGCACGAGTTTCAAGCCTGCTGCGCATGTACGTAACAGCGGTATGTCATAAGATTCACGGGGGATCGTAAAAGAGGAACGCATCAACGCTATTCAATGAACATATTTCTGTCTTGGTGGACGGGTTCATCTTTCAAAAATAAATTATCTTCAAGAGGATATCCGACCACCTTTGACGAAGTTCAGATCTTCGACAAAATTTAAATCGATGGAAAAGCATGAAATTTTTATTTCTTCGATCAAATATTTATTTTATCGCCTAATTTGTTTTTCTTTTCCGGTTGACAAAAATGACAAACTTGCTCTCGTATATGAAATCCATATTTTTGAAAAATAGATCGCAGGATTATCAAAAATGAAAAAAAAAAAAGATTTTCGTTGCATTCAACCGTGCAAACTTCAGGATTACCACTTTCGTGCTATGTTTTACCGATTTTAACAAATTTCTCAACGTTACTTGTGACGATAAAAGAAAAACAATTCTCAAAGTTACGCTCCGAAGTTTTGAAATTTTTCAAGTGAATTCAAGGAACATCGATCAGGTCTTGTTTTTTTCAAGCTTGATCGTAACTGGCCAATTTGCCATGAAAATTAAATAAAAAATAGCAATTTCCCATTAATTTCTCCAGGACATAAAAAATACTTCGAAATTCCAAAAAGTACACCAACTTTTTTACATCGTACCTCAATACTCATACGTATATTAAGAATAATTATTTCGCAATAAAAATAAAAATAAAAAAAACCAATGGCTAGGTTTTGAGAGCTAAAGCCAAAACTGCAATTCGCCATGGGTACACATGGATTTGACGTTTCATTATCGCGCGATGAGGCTCGCAAATACCGGGCCACGATTATAATGAGGTAAAAGCAAAAGTCCGGACAAAACATCGTCGAGGAAGAGTGGAAGCTTGTCTGCGCAGACTCCACTCGCTATTGCATCCGAGAGGACTTCTCTCAATGAAATTCTCAAGTGTCTCGAATGTACACGCTCTTTCGTGCCTGTATGCCACGAGTTGCGGTACAGGAACAAAGCTACGTGTTTGTGCACGTGTATATCAATATACTCGTATATATATACGTATAGAGGGTTAAAACTTAGCGAGAGAAATGCGCGCATAATAATGACAGTGTCTATTATAATTCGTCGAGTAACGGATTGCCTGAACGAATCGATTCTTCCGGTACGACCCGTCAGATCTGTCAAGTTTTTAAAAGACGATGGGGAATGGAAAATAGGTTGAAAGACGAAGAGTCGTTACGAGGGAAAGATAAAGAGGGTAAAGAAAGAGACGAAGATGATGTTCGACGTGAGGAGCTCGCGTGCCCAATTTAGCCACGGTTCCCAATCTTCTCGACGACGTTTACGAAAGCGAATTAACAATACGATAAATTAACAACCGTGCATAATAGTTATAATTATTATATACCTATAATTAGTTTCGTTAAAACTGCTGTCAGAAAGTTTAGGATTTTTTTTTTTCGTATTTCGAGTTTGCTCTGTTAAGGTTAACTGGATGAATATAAGGCGTGGGGTAGGAAACCCCAACTTTGATTGACTAGAAAGCTCAAAATTCCGAACTTGAATTTACCGAAACTACAATTTTGTAAATTTTTGGGTCTGTTTAGGTTTATTTGGGTTTGTTTAAAATCAAGGGTTTTAAATCAAACTAACCAACCCAAACAAACCCAAACTAATATCGTAAACCTTTACGAAATTTGTAGTTTCGGACTATTAAAATCCGGAATTTTGAGCCAATCGAAGTTCGGATTTTCTACCCCACCGGAATATTTAAAAAATCGGTAAAATTTCGAAATTTTGAAGAATTATAACTATCGATTGGATAATAATACCCGATTTATTTTACAATTTTTTACTAAATACTTTGGTAAAACATAAATTTATTTATTTGGAAAACACACTTTTCAAAAAAATCAATACTCAAGCCAAGTGACTTAAAAAAATTGATTTATTTGTTTCAATTAATTTCGAAACGGTTCAGGGATCTAGACAAATATATCTCTTTGTTGAAAAATAGGACATGTCTGGAAAGTGTCTTCGCGCACGCGCACGCACGCAAGCGGAAGAGCCACCCCCCCCCCCTCCCGCGAATCGTTCGATACGTAAGGTTCGACTTGTACGCCCTTTTGTGTGCCAGCACACAGGATATACGTTAACACGCGTACAAGCGCGTGTGCTTCGATTTATGCACACGCGTATGCGTTATTTATTATTTAAAGGCCGGATCGACGCACGCTCGCTTGTTGGATTTGACGTACGTCAGTTTGTCCCTTCCAGAACGGCAATGACGACGCGGAGACCATCCACGGTCCCCCGTGAATGAATAATCCATGCGTAAATGCGTCCGGACTTTTGCGACTCTATGTATATATATATTTATATATGTGAACGTAAAATCCCGTGCGCGCACGCGCCTGTTAAAAACAATGCGAACCGTTCGATCGCGGCCTACGCAAGAATTTCAGGTGGTGTATCAAGTAACGAGGCATTTGCATCGGGCATTCTGAATTCCAATTGAATTCGAAAAACGTTCCTTATAGATAGACGAGAACAATTGGGCTCGCACTTTGTCGCTTTTTTTCTTTATTTTTCTAATTGATTTATCGAGTTAATTATCGATCGAGACAATTTTGCGAAAGATCCTGCCAAATTGGAGAAAACCGTTTGGACGAGAAAACGACCGGATTTGATAATTATTGGAATTTTCAAAATATCGAATGTCGGTTTAATATATCGATTTCTGATAAAAATTTCGTTAATTACTATCCCGCCAAATTAAGTAAAATTAACGAAACTGAATTCACGAATAGTTTTATTAAACATGTGAAAATTGAGCACTTCGAGCTTTTATTTATAGCTGAATAATATAATAGCTGAATTAACAAAATTATTTTGTACTTTTTAGTTCATTAATTTAAATATTTTTTTACAAAAAAAATCTTGTTTATCTATAAACATTTCTTTAACTTTATTGTATTTTACCATTTTTTCCTCGCTTGCTGATAGTTTGAAACTAATAAAAAAATAATTACAAGAACATTTCAATGATAATGAATAATCAATAATCCGCGATTGATCGTTTCTGCAGGTCGGATGTTTTTTCGTTATGTTTCATTTTCGTTACGATTTAAGATAATTGCAACGATTCAGGCAAAGTTCGATGCGACGGGAATACGAATTTCCGTCCGTTCGCTTAGCCCGGCACCGCGCGTTCAGCTCTTTCGCGGAGTGCGTCCTACACAAGCGTTGAAATCACTGCGAGCTTCGACACGAAACTCCTTCGAAATAACGGATCGAGAGAGCGTAAAAAAAAATAAAAATTATACAATTTTCAAAATTTTTATCGTCATTACCTTTGTCTCGTTTGATTCGCCTGCAAATGGCGCACATTCGTCGGCCGCAGTGTTGCCTCTCGGGCTTCTGTTCCGGATCCAAGATAACCATGTTGATGGCTTTACTCGTGTCTCGTCGATCGTATTTAAAATTACGTATGACGCGTTCTTCATATATTATTTGTGTATTTATTATATTAAGGTTATGTCTGCTCTCTCGTCGCAATGTCTCGTAAATATTTTATATAAATTCATCGTTTTTCTTTGTTTAATATCGTTAATTGCACTTTAATCCTGGATCGATGATAGATTAAAGTTTTGCAGTTTTTTTTTTAAATATAGGTTGTTCTTATCAATTCGATTGTCGATTCCGTTGATTATCTTGTGGATTTTCTTCGTGCTCGTGCAGTGGACGAATTTTTTTTTTCCACAGTCGATTTTTGATATTTGAACGATCTTTCCTGGTTTATCTCTGACTAGACGTATATATATCTATATCTACATATATATTTATCGATTTTTTATCGAAATTCTTCCTTCGAACTTTTCGTCAAATTTCTCGTTTGATTCGTGGCCTTTTTTTTCCTTCCTTGGACGCTCCCTATGGGGTTATTTTCGGTTCCTGAAAAATTCGACATTTTTGTTTTCTATCTGTCTCGTTCTCTCTTCAACTTGCTTTCATGTTTGCCCTCATATTTCGTGGCAATTCGTTCGAGTACTCGTGAAACCTCGCGCACAGGGTTAATTAGCGAATCTGGCAATTAAGTCCAGTCCGGTGTCTCACGATTACTCATTGCGAGCTTCGGGGTCTCGATTTGCGAGCCCGCCAACCGAGTTACCTTCGATCGACCCGTTTACCTTTTTCTTCCCTTCGTTCTTCCTCCTCAACTCGCTCGAGTTAAGCTCCCCCCGGTGATGGACTTTTGTTCTCTTTTTACCGCACATTTTCAGCTTTAATCAAACGGTGCGTTTCGACCCGAGATTTAATATACAAACGTTAACTCTCTCATCCGGTAAAATGTGGGTCGTCCTCGTGCAGTCATTTTCTCATGTGTGTTTTACGACCCGAGTTTTCGTATTTTTTCTTCCGTATGATGATTTTATGTCGTTATTAGTGAGCTTCGAGGAAAATCGAAGAATTTCAGGTTATCCAATTAAAATATTACTGAATAGAGCGCCGGATAAAATGTTTGTTAAATCTTGGGGAATTACGCAATTATTACGATTTTACATTTGGGAATGGTAATTTTCCACTTTTATAATAATTGAAGTTAAATTTGGGGATATTGGCACGTGCTTGACGTTTTAGTTCAGTGGATGTACATTTTTTTGCAACTGCCCTACAAAATAATGTATCAATCTTTTAATTTTGTTAATACGTTCAGGTAATCTTATTATCTTATTATTATCAATATAATTATCAAGATAACTATAATGTTATTAATTATCCATAATTCAATGGATATTGAATCATGCCAATGATTGCTGATTGTTTCCAATGATGAATCGAAATAAATCTAGTATTACTTTAATTCATTCAATAATTCAATAATTTAATATCATTCCTTAAATGTTCAAGAATTTTGAGGATTATTTAATATCTATTCAGTAATATTTTAAGATCCTGACTAATGGTTTCGTTTAAATCGATTATTAAGGCACTTTATCAACGAAACGATTTAATTTTAACGTGGATTGTGTTTTGTGGATGAGAATTCGTATTAAAGTCGAGAATTGCATGGCTGGGAAGTTATGGGTGCAGAAGTGTGCGCACGGATAAATTTATGAGCGTATCGAAGAGATTCCTGGGAGGAATCACAACGGGAGTCTCGAGAGTTCTACTCGAAGGGAGAGGATACGGTGGCAGCATCCGAAGCACGAGAAGCCCGCTTCCGCCCGCCCAGAAAAGCATGTCGACCCCCTCCGCGACCGCTAATTAAGCCTAATTCCTTTTAATTAATCGCGCGTCTACCACAACCGTTCGTACACGACTGATCGAATTTACTTGCTCGGCAATTAGCGAGATCTCGGGAGATGTTTCGATCTATAAATTCGATCGATATTTTGATAAGGGTGATCGTTCTCGTCTGCATCTATACTTTTTTCAATTTTGAAAATAAAAAAGCTAAAAATATGATTCTGTAGATATTTAAAATCGTTAAAATTCTTGAAAATTTGAGGTTTGAGGATAAACTGAGTTTCATTCGAAAACTCAATGCAAATGGAGTTTTAGTGTTAAATTACTGACAATAATGAGATTATCTGCGCGTATTAATTCAATTAAAAAATTGACAAACCTTTTTCGACCGTTTCGAACGTTTCATTGACAAATCCTCAAGCCAATACCAATAGGCGTCGAATTTGACTTCGATTATTATTGAAAATAGACAATTACTATTTTCAGCTTAAATGAATTATTAATGAACCTATTTTTAAGCGTAAACCTGTACGTTA
Organism: Ophioninae sp. B BG-2022a; assembly: GCA_030522765.1. NCBI lineage: Eukaryota > Metazoa > Arthropoda > Insecta > Hymenoptera > Ichneumonidae > Ophioninae sp. B BG-2022a. The sequence goes on from JAPYZJ010000375.1 coordinate 36,502, forward strand.
CGATCGAAACGTGTAAATCCACTTTGGATCGAGTTTTCACTCGAGGGTCCATCCAGTGATACCCCAACAATAGTCACGGATGAATCGGAGGCTCAAGGAATTTCAAAAATGAAATCGGTTGATGAAAAAATCGCGAGTCCTCGGTTGGTGTTACATGATCGAAGCGCAACTTCGATTCGATCGAAAATAAAACTCATTACGGATGGTTAACGATACTGCCTCGGAGCAGTTTTCTCAATTCGACTAATGGGATATATATTCGCGAAAATTGGAGCCAGCGAGAAACCCGATCACATATATTTTTGAGGAACGAAAATGGACGCGCACCGACGGATACCGTACTGATTAATTCGCCTGTCTTTTAGCGGCATTCGTTAAACTCGGCCGCCTAATTAAACGTCGCTTTACAACGAATCGGGTATGAAGAGATGGAGGAGGCGGGGAAGAGGGTTAATCGTGCTATTTCTTATTCTTAATGACGTATATCAAGCCATGAAATTAATGTCGCGCGTGCACTTGGTTATTCTGCATTGGTTCTTACATTCCCAGGGCTGAATCGTGAAGAAAACACATATAGTTTTCTTTTTTCTCTTTTTCTTTTTTCTTCACGTGACAGGAGGAGAGGATCGTTCGTTCGAGGGACCGGGATGAGGGAATATTTACGTTCCGGTTATTTTCGTTTGGCTTTTACCGTTTTCGATTGGCTCTCCTGTAAGAATCTCTCCCTCTCTCTCTCCCTCTCTTCTCAAGTTTCATCGCTGACGCATTATGAAATTTTTCGATATTTCTTTTTTTTTTCCAATTCTCATCTTCATTTATACATTATTTATTTGCCAACGAGCTTACGCTTATTTAAAAATTATTTATCGAACGATCATTCGAGCGAATCGAAACGAATCAATTATCTTCACTTTTATTTTAGCTGAAATATCTGAATTTTCCACTTTCCCTTCCACTTGGTACAACATCGCGTGCATTTAAAAATAATTTGTCGCGGATTTTATCAAAATTATTTTGCCTAAAAAAATCCTCCGAAATTTTGGAAATATTGCGAATGAACGATTTAGTCGATTAATAAAACTTTGTTGTTAAACTCCCCCCTCCCTCTAGAGCTTGCTTGAGGATAACTCTCTTCAGAATTATTTTCAGTTAAAGAATTTATTTTAGCGAAAGATCCGAGCGACGTACGGTGTTAAGAGGGAATTTATTTTACTCCAAAAAGATCGCGGACGAGATTGTGGCACTGTTTCGCCGCTCAGAATGCACAGGCCCCTCCCACGAATTCGATGACGAGAGCCCGAGAGAGCGCCCCCGAATCAACTTCCCTCCACCCGCTCAATCGACCTCGACACGCATTTTTTTATTTTCATCTCGTTGTTTTCTTTTTTTTAATGCACTTTATTTTTTTTCTCGGCTCGTTCTCGGGTGCGCAATATATCGCGATGCAATCCTCGCAGAGATGCGACGGGGAGAAATTCAAAGCGGACTGAGAGAGAGAGAGAGAGAGAAGTAAAAAAAAGAGAACGAAAATGCGAAATTTATTTATCAATATTTCGAAATATTCCTTCAATAAGTATTAGTTAAAAAGTAGGATTTTGTATTTTTTGTCATATTCATAATTTTAATTGCGTTTTAACTCCAGTGCTTGTAATTTTTATCGATCATCATCAGGATGGAACTTTTAATCAAATAATTTATCAAAATATAAAAAAAATCGAGTTTTTCTATGACCCATAGGTCGATACGTGAGAAACTCAAAAGAGACATAAAAAATGAGTATGAAAAATCGAAATAATTTGACTACAATTTAAACTTTTGTTTGCGCTACAATTTTGTCATCTCTTCACTGCGTTCAGCTAATTAAACTAGGATATTACCTCCAAGTACTTTTTCGAATTTTTTTTCCAATTTTTAATTCCAATCCTCGTAATCGATTTTAATCACTGTCAGGCTCAAATTTTAGACGAATAAATATCCCAATATACGGAAAAACATTTTCTCCTTTCCTTCTGTCAATAACTGTCAATAATTCTTCGGTAATATTTCATTTTCGAAGTAACTGGCTATTATCGATTTTCGTACAAAATAGCACGGGTGATCGTTTTTCCCGCACACACGGGGGATCCCGTCCAAGCATATTTATGCACGAGAGCATCGTGTATCGCGAAACGATCAGCGGTTGGATGCTGATGCCGCGCGTGGCGTGCATCTCTCGCGGCAACTTCGGGGCACTTGATTTAATTATCAGATTCAGACGCACGATAGGAATCGCTTCATTAAGCAACGGGTGGCGGACCGCTATAATATTTGCGAGGAGAAACGAGAAGTGGAACACGTATCGTGCCTCAAATTTCACGGCTACATATATATACCTATACACAAATATATACACGTACATAATCCCTATACGCAAAAAAAAAAAAATGTTAACAGCCATCCCGAGGTTGCCCAACCGAAGCGAAACTTTCTGGCCTCCGTTGGTTTTCCAATTATTCTTCGAAAAAATTGATACCTCGCTGATCGTTTGTTTGACGAATACTCGAGTGCTCGGTTTAGTCAAAAAAAGGATTCCCCATTGATTTTTCATGGTACTGGTGGAAACATGAAATTGATCGTTTCGAAGGAACTCGGTTGGTCAAATCGCGTCTCTCCCCTTAACGCATGATCGAACCGTCACGAACGACACTTTCGTATACCGATATTCAATTAACCAAAAAAAAAAGGAAAAAAAAAATAGGCAAAGACGAAAGACAAATCGTGAAAAAAAATCGTGATCGCACCATTCGTTTCGATCCGTCAGTTCTCACGAGAGCGTAGGTCGTTCGGAGAGGAATCCCAACGCGTATACTCTTTGCGAAGAAAAACGATTTTCGCAAAAAAAAAAACAAAAAATTTCATAAATCGTTGCACTTTACGTAGGCACCCACAAAAACCGCACGATTCCACAGCGATCCTTATTTATCTTTTTTCTTACGTCGAAACGAAAGAGAAGCCCCGCAAACGTTGCACTCTCAAAAAAAAAACGTTGGCAATCGAGTAAACACTGGACACTAAAGGCTGGTAAAACAAGGGAACGTGAAAATCAGTGATATCACTAAATTCGTTTTCCCCTGTCCGGATGGGTTCCCTCATCCCAGCGATCACTCAAAACCATCACCGATCATCGACGAATTCTCGACACTCATCAAAAAGTCAAAAAAAAAAACCAAAAAAAAAAAAAAAACACGACGAACTTCCACCCCAATCGTACCGTCATCCAGCTCCCTTTTTTTCCTCACACGAAAGTGGCGAAGAGTAAAACCAACAGTCGCAACAACAACTCGAAAAACAACAACAACGAGGCACTTTCGTATATGTCAATCTCGATTGGACATGCTTTAGTCGTAAACTCAAGATCGTTTGCGCACGCGCGTTTTATAACAAGTGCCAGTTGACAAAACACGAATCGCGCGTGCGACGTGCGTCGCGCGGGGTATACCGGTGAGCGTTCGCGGGTGTTCCTCAACGACTGGTCAGTTGTGTATATTTAGGATCGGTTATTATCCCGTAAGAGGAAAAGATCGGACAGTTGGGGGTTTATACGTATACGTGTATATAGACACACACACACATATATATATATATATATATATATGTATATATGCACGCACGTATACACATACATGTATATATATACATATATTGATATATATAAATATATATACGTTTATACGTACACACGTGTATATACATGTACGTTTACTGCTAGAGAGCTCGCGAGCGCGCGCGCGAGAGTCTCGTGCGGAGGCTCGCGGGAGGCTCTCCTCGCGAGGACGTCGGGCATGACACTCTCGGGAGTGCGGCGAGAGAGCAGACATCAGACCGCGTGTGTGCTCCCCGCGCTCTCGTCCCGTATAAAGAGAGAGTAAGAGAGAGAGAGAGAGAGAGAAGGCGGGTGGGAAATCGGTTGCGTGTACACCGTGAATATGCACACGTACGTATATACATACATATATATGTATGTATCGGAGTCGATGCTGGAGAACTCTTCGACTCGTTCCAACCTCCTCCTTCGTCTTCTCGTGTGCGTGTTCGTACGTGTAAAACGGGCGCGAGTCGTACGCGTCCCCTGGTCGAGGGGGTAAAGAAACCCGGAGAGAGAAAGAGAGAGATAAAAGAGGAGAATCCGGTGGAGAGGGGTGGGGGCAGAGGGACAAGGACGGACATAGAAAGGGAGAGAAAAGGAGAGGAGTGGGGCTCGCGATGACGATGATCCTTGCGGGAGGCTGCAGATGAGAGGAGGACTCTTCCAAACCCGCGTGTCGCTTTTCGTGTTTGTCGACGTTACTTGTACCTTCAACTCGGCGGCAAATTCTTAAACCGTTGCCCCCGAGCTATTCAAATATGTGCCACGCGAAATGTAAAAGAAAAATAACACTTTTCTCGCCGATCGAACGATGGAAAGTTTATCAGCTGATACACATTTTTTTTTTTTTTGGTTTTTTTTTTTTGGTTGGTTGATGAGAATTTTTGGGTATTGTTGTTTTTATTGCGTGTTAGGGAGGATGTTGTTTCGATTTTATTATGTTTAGCATTGTTTTGATTGTTTATGATTTAATTGATAAGACGATATTTTTTTCTTTCTACTTTTTCTTTGGTTATTCTTTATGCTCGTGGAAAACGATTTTAGAAACTGGAGTTGCGAGGATACGATCGTACGATACTGAATGAGCGAAATATTGAATAAATGAAAATAATAAGTTATTGTTGCGTTTTGATGAAAACTACGATCTCAGGTTGGTTGAGATATCGATCGAGATTGTTGGAAATTAATTAATCGATGTACGTTCGATTGGAAACTTTTCAAGAATTAATTACAACCTCTGTTCTTAATATCTTTTACGAGATACTTAATTACGTTTGATCTGAATATAAATCGTGTTCTAGGCAATAAAAAGGAGTCAACAAGAATAATGTATTTTTATAGAATTTCGAGGAAAACTAGTATTCCAGGTTGACAAATTTTCCGATCGAGAGTATCAGTAAACAAATCAATTAAAGACCGATTACAAAATTTCAAAGTCAATTTCGATGTACGAAGAAAAATAAGTGAAAAATCACGATTTTTTTTATAAATTACTATTGGTTCCAACGCTATCGTAAAAATCCTGACTATAGCTTGAAAAAAAAAAGTTTTTCAGTTTTATCGAAAAGGACGAAGAACTGCGTGGTGTAGCTTGCACACGAGCCGTTCAAATCCAGCTATGGTAGAGAGGGAAGAAAAGAAGAGGAAAGAGAGAGAGAGATAAAAAGAGAGGGGTCTTAAGGCCCACGTTCGAAAGGAGTCGTGGTAGGGAGTCCGAGAGTACGTGTGGGTGATAGAAAGATCGCGAGAAGTGGGGATGAGGGAGTTGGGCCTCCGGGGTCCCCCGGCGAGCACACACACGCTCCTTTCGCCCTCCGAGCGGGCCCCTACGGCCGCAGGGTGGGGCAAGAAAAACGTCGATGTAAATCCACGCTCACACTCGAGACCCACGCACACCCGAGCTCGCGTGCTTTCATACGTGCAAGAGGGCTACGCGCACGCGTTTCGTCGTGTGTTCGAGTGGGCCTGACGGGGACCGAGAGAGTGGGGGAAAAGGCCGCTTATACGAGGAGGCCCCGAAGGCGCGTGCCCCGAGTCAAACGAGAGAGTCGCATGGGGATTCTCATCTCTTTGCCGATTTCCCGTATGTATATACCATCTTTCTCGCTGTACAATCTCTGGCTCTCTTCGCGATTATACCCAGCGAGAAATACGATACGTTTATGGCGCTTGGAAACATGAGAAAGTTATACGGTGTACACTTTTGATACGGTCGCAATCCAGGAGCGACTGGTTTACAATCGAATTAAAAATATTTATATATATATATATATATATACATAAATATTTATATATATGTTCTTTAAAGAATGGAAAGTTCAAGTTTTTCGCGATTGGAAAAGAGATTTCGCGATGTCATGGTTTCTTGCGTAATTTTCCTTTTTTTTTTCTTCATATTTTTCTTCTTTTCGTTTTGGTTTACAATCGAATTAAAAAAATATGTATATATACATACATATTTATATATATATTGTTTAAAGAATGGAAAGTTCAAGTTTTTCGCGATCGGAAAAGAGTTTTCGCGATACTTTGGTTTCTTGCGTAATTTTTCCTTTTTTTTTCTTCATTTTTTTCTTCTTTTCGTTTTCGCTTTTTTTTTCAATTTAATTGCATGTAGAATCCTGTACGAGGTTTCGGGCTACGAATATAAATAGGATAGTGCAGGAGAGGCACGTACTCGTGTACGGAATTTCAATTGGGCCCAACATGAGAGAAGGGCGAGGATACTTCCGACGCGGATTTCCGCGAGGAACCGGATGAATTTTAAAGAAACACAGCTGACTGCCCCCCTCGGGTCAACACAGCTGATACTTTGGTTTACCTCTACTCGGGATCATTGATCTCTCCTCGTTAATTATAAACTATAATTCCAATCTGAGTCCGCTACAATGTACTTTACTTCGATCAACGAGATATTGTTCTTTTCGCTTCTGGAATAACGGCATTTTTGTTTCTTTCTGCTCGCTGTTATGGCTTCGTTCGATTCGAACTCTGGATTAATTGCCACCTGCAAATATGGCGCTCGACTCGTAATTAATCGCGCGGACTATCCTAGCGGATCGACCGATCAAGCAGACTCGAACGTTTTGCCGATTGATGGTAGGCAATACCCTCTTTTTTTCTTTTTATTTTTTTTCTTTTTTTTTTCGAGAAAAAGCAGTCTCGAAGTTTGTATTATTTTTTCGGTATCATTTACAAAAAAAGACGGAAAAAGTTTTGAGGAATATGATTGGATCTGGTACTTCATCGTTAATCAGCCCACGGAATGCATGATCGAGAAAAATTATCGATCGAAGAAAAACTTTTTATAAACATTAAAATTTGATAAATTCGGCAGTTAAAAAAAAGTATCAAATTGATAATATTATTTATTCTATGAAATACGAAATCGCCTAAATTTCAAATTGAAAAAAAAAAGAAGTGTTGTGAGACCAGTTGATACTTCAAAGTTACGGTTTTATTCAATATTCGATCGATATTCGACATTCGATATACGATTCGATATTCGACATAATTTATTATTTTATTCGAAATTTGAGTGTATTTGGATTTTTGATTATTTCTTTCGTTACTTTACGAACACTGGACATTGATCTGCCACTATGGGGAAGTAAGAACACTTCTAAATCATTATGGTCTGTATATATATCTTTTTTTTATGTAAAAGATGTATCGATGTAGATATATATCCCAATCTCTGTCTTTCTCTCTCCGTCTCGAAAAGATATTGACGCCAATATAATTCGACGTCGGATTTACCGAGACCGGAAACACTCTCGCCCACGTTTTCGAAAAGTTTGCTCCAGCCTGAGCGACCGTGATAAGAGTAGGAAATCACGATGGCAATCGTGTGCAGTATACACGTGCGCACATACGCGTCTCTCCATTTCAAATAAGTATGGATACTTACACTTCTATAAAATCTTCAATGAGAATAAACGCACATTTTAAATTTACCATAACCATTCTCATAACGATGGATTTTAATTACTGGTTATTAAGAAAATCGTAACATTAATATTAATAATAATAAAAAAAATAAATACAATTTATCAAAAGTATCAAAACTTCATAAAGTAAAAAAAACGGATCCGTCACTTTTAGTTTCTCCAATCGCGATTGTTAGTACTCTAAATTATTCCTACCATGACAGTGATATTTTACCCATTTTTTCTCGAACGAAAACTCATCGGGATTGGGAGAAAAAAAGCAAGTAAAAATTCTAACGAAAGATCGAACTTCCCAACTCTGTAGAACGTGTAATAACGAATGCGAAGATTAGTCCGAAACGTATTTTTCGTTTCGATATAAGCGGTATACCGAAAAAAAAAAAAAAAAAAAAAAACGAATAAGAATTGTTAATCCGTTTGGGTTGGAATGACTCGCATATACGATTATGACACTAAGCCTCGTCCGAATTCTCCAAAGGATTCGTGACCTATACATACAAGAGATTCTCGTTTTTTCTTCCTCTCTCCTCCTTCCTATTTCCCTTCTTGGCGTATGCATCAACTACCCCCTCTCATCTGATACGCCCACGCAATTCAGGAACGTTTTGTCAAAATTCTTCGCGAGCCCCCACAAGCCATTGATTTCGGAATCAGCGGCACCCGAAATACGTTCGCTCCTTGTCCCCCCCGCCCCTACCATCACCGACATCGTCGCATTAATGAAACTCCTATGTTGTGGTCTCCGAGGCCCACGGAGAACCGCGGAAATAGGAAGGCGAAGAGGCAGAGGGACCGAGAGAGGCCCAGGACAAGTGAGTCGCGCCCACGATGATTTTTCGACCAGGACATTAATATATACGTATAGAAAGCCCGATGCGAGTTCTCGGGTTGCCGAAACGTCCGGTGCGCCCACGTATACGTTCCGAGACTACTCGATGATGATTCGAGTAGCGGATAGCGTCGAGTTATTTTCTTTAAGGAAGCGTCCAACGTGAATGTTTCTACTAGTGAGAGAGAGACGGAGAAAAGTGGAAAGTAAAATAAAAGTCGTCTATTTTTAAAGTAAAATCGAAACGTTCTTAATTATACTGTACAATTGAGATTAAATCCTCCAGAAGTGTAGTCTTCATTTTATGATATCGCAAAAATTGATCTTTTTTTTAAATTTTTGGAGTTTCAATTTTACATTATTTTTATTTCATTACTGACTTAAACGATTTTAATTACTAAGTTAAACTAAATTTTACTAGTGATACTTAATTTTTTACGCAGTAGTAATTTAATTATCGTTAAATTCAATTTAGTTGAAGTAACCGAGAAGAAAAAGTAAATAAATCGACTGTATCGTAATTTTAAGTTAAATAGGAAGTGGCAGAAGAGTTCAGTTTCGAAGAATCATTAATAAGAACACGCAAAGCTGTATTGGAAACACAGAAGTAAAGAAATATTGATTCACTCAACAGTATCAGTGTAAAAGTGGTTATTTTATCAATAATCGTTCCTGCAAATGATTATTCATTGTGGTGACAGAATGTAGTCCAATTTAGCACGAACGAGCCCCGACAGTTGTCCAAAGCATAACGAACGATCAGCAGCCAACCGGCCAGGTCGGAAAGACATCCTTCGTTCAGAGGCTGGTGAATATACGCGAGGATTAAGAGACTTGGCGGGCGGATGAGGGATCGCAAGAACTCGCTGACAAGCGTGTCTCGGACTTACCTATACAAGCGGCTTCGCTTGCTTCATTTTTGTTGTCGTCTTTGCTCACCTCACTCTGATTCCCTGACTAAACGCTCGTCTAACGAGTCACACTCGTTCGCGTCACTTTTTCGGGCATTCGGTAATTTCTTTGTTTTTTTTTTTTTTTTCATTCGCTACAGAAGAGAGGTGCGACAGCTGAAGTACCTTTCGATGTCCCTGGTCGCACTTCGTGTTTCGGAGGATTCTTTGCATGATTAGTTTAGAGGATTCAACTTTACCCCACCATCATGCACTGCACAATCACCCCACAATCGTAAAGTGGAAAAAACTCCCCAAAGATGGAGATTAGAAAACTTAGATAAGTTTTAACTTAGAAACGTTACAACTTAGAAAAGTTTTAACTTAGAAAAGTTACAACTTAGGAAAGTTTTAAATTAGAAGAGTTTTAACTTAGAAAAGTTACAACTTAGGAAAGTTTTAAATTAGAAGAGTTTCAACTTAGAAAAGTTACAACTTAGAGAAGTTTCAACTCAGAAAAGTTTCAACTTAGAGAAGTTTCAACTCAGAAAAGTTTCAACTCAGAAAAGTTTCAACTCAGAAAAGTTTCAACTCAGAGAAGTTTCAACTTAGAAAAGTTTCAACTCAGAAAAGTTTAAACTTTGAAAAGTTTCAACTTAGAAAAGTTTCAACTCAGAAAAGTTTCAATTTAGAAAAGTTTCAACTCAGAAAAGTTTCAACTCAGAAAAGCTCGACTTAGAAGAATCCTAAAAAAAACATGCACACAGTCGTTTGGTCGTCTTTCGACTGAAGGAGAACCTTTGAATACGACAGGTACGAATTCGTACCAGAGTGTCACACGTATCAAAGCTATTCAAGTTCGGCACCCAGGAGGCTCGTATTAAAAAAAAGGATTAATTTATATAGAACGTTCTGGGATGGAAAAAAGGAGGATCGGCCATTCATTCTCATTCACGGGTGGTTCTAAATTCAGTGAATGGGGGAACGCGCAGGATGGTGCACGTTTGCTGGAGATGTAGGAATCCGATAGGAAAGTGCACAAGTCTCGTGGCACTCGCGCGGTGCCATTGAGCGGTTAGTGCATAATACCCAGACACATAGCGCATGTGTGTTCGTCTGTCCTGTCTGTCTGTTCGAGTCTGTCTACCGAACGGATATATAACCACGTCGCGGGGGCCGCTCAAGGACCGTTCTTTCGCGCTCTCATCTCTCTCTCTCTCTCTCTCTCTCTCTTTTTCTCTTTTTGTCTCGTCCACTCCTATTTTCTCGCTCCAGTCTCGATCGGGAGGAGAGAACGAGCGAGAAGGAGATGAGCTTCGACTTCTCCTCATGGACCATCAATCGCCTTGACGGATCGACTTGTGGAGATAACTGTGCGCGTTCGACTATCGTACTTGTACGATATGTTGAAGAAAAGCTGAGCTCTGATGGACGCACCACCGTGTGTGTGCGATGTAGCTGCCGATGATCAACTCCATACATGTTATTTCCTCGAGAGCTACCCGACGTTTCTCCTCGCTTCTATTTCCGTGTGTATCAGAAATACAGAAGCTTCCTATGAATCCGCTACTGTTTCGCACATTTCTACCGAGAAGCTAAGACGATCAAGTTTTGCCTCGTTTAATCTCGACGAAAATGAAAAATATCTCTTTTCTTGGCTAATTTGTGCCACTAAAATCGCTCTAAAGATTTTACATTTTTTCAAATAATTTTCAACTGGTTTTGAATAAAAATTCGGGTAATCATAGGACACGAAAAAAATGGTTAAGGAAAAGGAACAAATCCGATCGGACTGTACAAACGCCAACGTCGTGAGAAGTTTGCGTGGCCGGGACTGAAGGCCGAATGAAGAAAGGGACTTGGCTTCATCAACTATTAACCCGCTGTTCTTTTTTTACTTTTCGATTACTGAGGTTTTATAACTTTTTTCATACTTTCGCGATGAAAAGACTGAAAGAGGACACTAATAGGGTACAACGAAATAACCCTGAACAACGAAAAGAAAAAATCATTTGAAAAATGGAAACCGATCCTGATGAATGATTAGCCGTTATTGGATCTTCAAAAATGATCCAGGTTTAAAAATAGCAGTTTTTTGTGATTCAGTATGAAAGGTATGGCAAGGACCTAACCCAACGGTCATCAGTCCTCGAAAATGCGAAAGTTCAATCAATTTTCTTCCGGCCAATCAAGCCTCGGATTAGCGGTTTGCTCGCGCAAAGGAGTTTTACCGGTCTGTCATACAGCCCAGTACGAGATGCGCAAGGCTGCGCGCGTTTGAGCTTCGGACAAAGCTCGTGGAGTATTTTTCTTGCTCGCGACGTACGCTCACATACAAACACGTGTAACCGTCCACGCGATATCATTACTGCACTCCCAGGGAATGTTAACGAATGTTTCGCACCGCCGGGTTTAGCAAAGCCACACCGCGACTTTATAGATGCCTGGCGTGATGGGGCTGCTCGATCTCTTTTGCAACGATGGACTCACGACGATGAGGTTTATCGGACACGTGTCCTTTCTCCGACTGCTTTCTCTCCCCCCCCTCCTCATCTCGTATCCTTATCTCCCCTTTTATCTCCGTGGAGAATCAATTCACTTATTCTTCATCAGAGACTGTCAAAGTCCGAGTCAAACGTCGATGAAGGACCTGCCCCCAATGAAAAATTACTCGAAATGCCAGTTGAAGCGTTCGTTGGAAATATCACGTTCTGATACTTCCCAAGATCGCGGTGTCTTGAAAGTAAGTGCGTTAAGCGTTCTTGTCAATTTTAGGTCTCTTCAGTCTACTAGGGTTTTGCTGTCACTAGGAATCTTAATCATTTCCATCTAGCGGATATTTCCCGTCATCAACATATTTTTTGTTTCGAAAGTAGCGTGTGATGATTTCTTTCAACATTTTAATTTCAAAAGCACTTCCGATTGAGTTTCGTGAAAATTAGGTATTTTATGAAGTAAATATTGAATATAGCTGTATATTGAAGTGATAGTCCGAGCTTGGTGACGATTTGGATATTTTTGTGCCATCCCTGAAACCATCTTTTTGGCAGCTTGCTTTTTTGACATTTTCAATATTTCCTTTCTTTATTGTTATGAATTTTTTGATTTTTTTCTTTTCAGATATTTATTCAAATAGTAACAACTTTCAATAGTAACGATCCTTTTTTCCATCCCATGTTAGATATTTTGCATCATATAAATTTTTTATAGCCAAAGTATCGTTGATTATTTCTTTCAACACTGTAATTCCAAGACACTTCCGGTGAAGTTTCTCAATAACTGACTACTAAACTACCTAAATACAGTTTCGATCTTGTTGATGATTAAATAAAATAAAATACATTTGTTGGAAACGAAATAAATTCTCGCGATTAACAACCGTTTTGAAAAATCTCGCAATTAGTTGCTTTTTTCCATTCCCTTTTGACTTGAGAATTCGCGATTGAAAATCATTCCGCGGCTGGCAAATTTGTACTCAGCGGTAATTATTCTCCAGCCGATCGGATTGACAAGTACGAGCAATGGAAGAATTCCAATTGCGCGTACACAAAAAGATCTACGATCGTTATTTTATTTATTATCGTTATTTATTATTTTACGTGGATGTCGATACGAGAGAATAAAGTAGCCGAGTACCATGACCTTTCCCAGCGTACGGCTCGTGCGGTAAAGCGATTCGCAATACTGACTCTCGTTTGCGTGAATCGATCGATGAACAAGCCGCAAAGTCGGCATCGCGACCGAGAGCACTTGACCGCGGGGACTTGAGCAAACCCCGCAATAAAGCGCGAAAAGAGAAACGGAGAGTGCCAATTATGTGCTGAACAGACACCTCTGAGACATCATCACGCAACGTAAAATCGACCCGAGTTTGCACAGCCGATGATTCTCCTTCAGGCATTTTTTTTTTCAACGTCCAAAATAAACAAACAAAAAATACCGTAATTAAATTTCGAGCGAATCAATTGTCTTCGAGATGGCGCTACCAGCTGATTTTTTGATCAAATGGTAAATCGGTTTATCACGTGGAAAATGGTTTTTCTGTTTGTACCAGCTTTACTAATCGGATGTCGATGAAAATTGATAGCAATTAGCTTATGAGAATTTATAATTCAGCTTTAAATAATTCTAGCTCCCGGAGAAATTATTAAAACCACGATTTTAGGAATAAGATATAAATGGCAGTTTCATTTTGTCTTGAAAGGAGAGCTTTTTTTATAAGTTTTGAAAGTGTTGTTTATTTTTCATTAAATATTAGGCAAATATTAGGCACTTTGAACTAATATTATTATTAATTTAGTATTAATTCACATAGTCTCGAAACTTTAACCACGATGTCCTGAACCTAACTAAAGATGACTTACACACTAGACATTAAAAAAAAAAACACAATTCATGTAAATCGTCCATCGTCCAAATTCATGTCTATGTAAATGGCAAAAACAGCATTTTCATTAACGCATACCATAGCAAACGTTTCATGAAAACGAAGGACTTTTCAAACCCACTACTTTTTTCAATATTAATTCTTCCTTGGCTTCTTAGATTCACATAGATCGGAATTTCAGAAATTAAAAACTTCTCAGCTTTTGTGAATTTTTAATTTTGAAATGAATGCTCCAAACGACCAAATGTCGTGGGACATCTGAAGTTATCTTTTTATAATTGAAAGAAAAAATTATTCAAAATTGGAAAAATATTACTATTTACTGAAAATAAAAATGACGTCCAATAAATAATTTCTCCATAAACTGTTTCTTCGAATCCGCTTATTTTTGGTCGCTTAAAGCGATATTCGGGCTTAACGATTGAATGCAGTCAGCAAGGTGTTCTCGAGCCTACCACCAACAAATATCCCTATGACTCAGGCTGACACGTTTATATACGTATGGGGGCTTGCATATAACGATCCGTCGCTTATAAATCACTCACTCGTTTTTCTCTCAATAAATATACACGGAGAAGCAAATCTAATAGCACCGCGTCCCTTTGTGCCGCGCCGTGATCCAATCGTACGCAAACTAATACGTGTCGAATACGTTACTTACACGCGTGTTATTTTATTCGCCGATTAACCAACGTAATCCGCAATAAAAATTTAAAAAAAAGCGAAGAAAAAAAAATTCGTGGATGTGTGAAACTATTACTTCACCGCATCGTGCTCACGCGTGTGTAAAAACGACTATGTATAATTCACGAAATTTTCTAGGTCTTTTCGAAGCCACTTGTTTGTTCAAACGCCACCGTTCACTTTTGGCTCGTAGATGAGTGATCCTAATGAGCTTGGCAACCTAAATACTAGGGTGAAAATTATGATTCCGTTCTCTGTCGAGAATAGATGAATATTGTCGCGAAGACCCAGACTCGTCAAGGATTGAAAGACACGAATGAGATATCGAAGCAATTTTTTGGATCGTCTTCAAGAATTTCCAGCTCTCTTTTGTATTTCATTGTTTCCGCTTTATTTTTATTTTTCCGGCCAAAGCTCTGTGTTGAAGACATTTTTCCATTAATCCTACTTGATTTATTCACACCGGTGGATAATCCAGCGGACTTTGGAACACCCAATGCAGTAGTGGAGTCTGCCAGATTAAGCCATTTGAATAAAAAAGTATGTCTCGGAAATCACAGGTGATTAGAAATAGTTTAGAAGACCCGAGCTACGTATTAATGATAAAACATTACGATTTATATCACGCAGCATTTGTGTACATTTCCTCAATGCCTCTTCATAAATAGTTTTTTAGATTCGCTGTACACGCTCTTGGCAGACAGACTACCCAAGTGAAAAAAACATTTTCGAAAGAGTTCAGCATCATTTCCTGTGTAATTCCACTATAATTAAGGGACAGCAAAATCTCTGCTTAAATTCTCGCAGTTGTCTCTTTCATCCAAACATGACGGTACGATCTATTTATTGATTTCAGCTTTTCTCCATCACGTTCAAATTCCCTTCGAATTGTTCCACTTGTCTTTTCTCCTCGTAAGACACAACAGAGTATGGAAAGACTGGATCGCCAAGGGGGCAGCCCGGTAACCAGGTCTCTTCGATCAACACTCGGGGTGCGTAAATTTTCCCCGTTTTAACACGCTTCTACGCTTTCACTGCTGCAACATTGCCTGAACAAGTTCTCCCGACGTGGCTTCGACAGAGTAGAAAAAAGAAAAAAAAAACCCCATAAGATCTCGGAAGAGTTCTATAGCGGTTTATATTAGCTCACGAACAACGGACACCATGAAAGAAAGAAAAAAAGAGAGATAGGGAGAAAGGTAGATTTGCACCCTCGTTTCCTTTGGATATTTACACGGGGGGTGGGTGTTCGCCTCCTCCATCTCTTTCACTCGTCGGAAGCGATGCGATCGTTCCGTTTTGTGCTCTGGCACAGAAAACGCGAAGTGTAGCACGAAGAAGGAAGAGGGACCGAGGAGGAAGGAGATGTTTGCAGGAGGAAGAAAGATATTGGCTCTTTGTGTATTTTGCGCTTTGGACAACCATGTGTATATAGAAAACCATACTCACGGATACAAACAAATACATACACACATACAAGTGCATACCTACAAGTGCATTGTAGATCCCAGAGGACGAAGTGTTCGGGCAAAAGAGAGTTCGCGCTTCAGGAAAAGCAAACCCCAACAGAAGCGCGCACGTGTAACAAACGACTCGCAAATCCTCCCTGTCAATTTAATCTCGCCACGAATCCTCCAGCGAAATGTTAATAAGGGCCCACACTATTCGTTTCTTCCTCCGCAACTTCTTTTCCCCTCTGTTTTACTCCGTTCCTTTCTCACTTCCTCCTCCACCTCACCTTCCGATCTCCTCCGTACTTTCTCGTCTCTCTTTACCAACGGGGCAACGAGGCAGAGGGGCAAACGGTTTTCTCGCGCGGATATGCGCCAATATTTTATTTTCGCACGAATCTCGGAGTACCGGCAGCGTTCTTGCATGGAAATTGTGTGCAAAGCGTCCGCGAGAGCAAAATGCAGTTCTTCTTGTCTTTCTTCCTCCATACTTCCCTTTCTCTCTCTCTCTCTCTTTGCTTCTATCTCTTTCTCTCTTATGGGAGAATGCACGCGATTATTCTTCTTCTCGGTCCGTGAAGAGAGAGGCTGCTACGAGCGCGAGAGCAATTTATCGGGACGCTCTTGGGACGTGTCGTACTCGCACAGCCGCGAGATATCGCTTCTTTTTTTCCTTCCTCCTTTTCCATACACGTTCTTCTTTTTTTTTTCGGCGTGATCGAAAGAGATCGAGAGTGCGCGTATGAATATGCTAATGCTCGTGGTGTTAAGCGCTGATACTACAAATCTACCGGAACGTACGGAATCTAGTTGCGAAGCTAACAAAAAAGACAATTGAAGTAAAAAAAAATAGAGAATGCAATATCGCGATGAAAAAAATGGAGGAAGTTTCAATGCGAGCTGATGAGAGGAAGAAACTCGATGAAGATTTCGCCGCCACCGCGCTGCCAATCGGCCTTCAATATAATCTCATTAAAGACCACTCGACGAATTAATGACGCGCCGTAACCGCTACTCCCGCTTTCGTGGCCCTCCTTCTGCAGCCTATCTTCGTCTGTACACTTCGAACAGTGGATTTCACGCGTACGTTCCACTTCACGTGTGTACGTCCACGTCGGGTATAAGGGACGACCCGTTACTTTCGAATCGAACAACACAATCGGAAAGAGACGAGTCGGGTCGGAATCTTCAACACGTTTGAGGATCGTTGACAAATCGAAAGGGCGCGAATGCCAAGATTGAATCGACGAATCAAGCCCTTTTCTTTGTTAGCCTTATTACTGTTCGAGGACAAGTGTGTTTGTGCGAGTGAACTCAAATGGGGTTCACTCGCCTCTTTATCGTGCCCTCTTTTTCGTTTATCTGCCTCTTTGGCTCTCAGAACTTCTCTCTCTCTCTCTCTCTCTCTCTCTCTCTCTCTCTCTCTCTCTCTCTCTCTCTCTCTCTCCTTTTTTATATCATACATATTACTTGGCAACGGTGCTTGATCACGAGCGGTGCTCATTAGTCGGCGTCAGTCCTCCCTATTGTACGCCGATCACCGCGCAATCGGACGAAGCCGCGAATCGAGATATCGCCCGCATGCCCGACTCGATGTCCAGTGGAAGAGTTCTCCCCACGGTTACGTCTCTATTCCCTCTCTTTTTTTACCTCCTGGTCACATTCAGTTTGAAACCGGCAATTTTTAGAAAAAAAATACCCCCGAGAGGAGGACTACTGAATTTGTTGTTGAGGACTGCTTGGTAACGATTTGCATATTTTTTTGCGATCGCTGAAATCATTTTTTTGGTAGCTTACTTTTTTTCCATTTATGATATCTCATTTTCAATATTCGGTCGCATGAAAGGATCATTATTGTCATGAAATTTTGGATTTTTTATTTTTTAGATATTTATTTTAATAATTACAACTTTTAATAACAACGATTCTTTTTCCATCAATTAACATTTTTTTCTCCATTATTTAAAATTCTTCCATCAAATTCAAGTCGTAAATATTCAATAACGATACTTAAAAATTGTTTGAGTGATTATTAAAGCCTTAAAATCCTAATTAAAATCAGAGCAATAAAAATGAATAAACTTCTGCTGCCTTACGAAAATGAATACTTTGTCATCAACATCTACTCGTTTTTCGAGGCCCACTTTTTTCCCCTCAAATTTTGAGGCATTACATTTGCAAAAGTACTCCCGTAAAATTGCAGAAAACTCTTCCGTTATTTATCGTCCCAACACTGTTCGCAAACTCGTGTCGCTGTGACATAAGCATAACGACTCACCAACCGTGTGCGGTGTTCGGGTTAGTTCGCATTCGTAAATATATAAGGCGCTCGCCACGTTACAGTTTGGCGCAAAGATGCGGTTGGACGGGATGACGAAGAGTCGGCGAAATGTTCTGTACAAAGGAAAACACGTTGGGATCTGTTTGGCCTAGTCCATGCAATGGGTTCAGAAAGTCTCGCTGTTCCGTACACACGTGTACATAGATATATATATTTATATACAGTCATGCTCAAAAGTGTTAGGCGCCTCGTAAGTTTTTTTCCATCTGGACAAAAAATCGAATATCTCCGCAAAAAAAATCGTACGTCCATTTACCAAACGTAATTTCAAAGTAGACAAAGCCAGCTTAATTTCGAATGTTCAATTATGTTTTTGCGATTTTTTGTACTCCCTTTACGTCATTTTAAAAACGCTGTTTTTTTCTCCACGATTTTCTCACTTTCCAAAATCACATGCTGAATTTGGAAAAACCTTAATCACCCTTTCTCATAACTTCTTTGTATTCTTTTCAAACAACTTATTCCAGAATAATGAGATAACTATTTTCAAAACCCGAACCAACAATTTTGCAAAATTCTGAAATCGCGATAAACCAGTATATACAAACCGTCCTACCGGGTACAAAAAAAAAATGCAAAAATGAAATCGAAAATTTATAACGAAGCTAGGTATGTCCACTTTAAAAATCCATTTGGTAAATTAACGTACGATTTTTTTGTTCCGAGATATTTAATTTTTTTGTTCACATTGGGAACCCTATAGGGTTCCCAATACTTTTGAGCAACACTCTATGTATACATATACGTTTGTATCTGGCTATGTGACGTGTATCGTAGCAGAGATTACTCTTCGTGGCCTACTGCCGCTACGATCTATTCCGAGAGCTGTTCCGCGTGCGTTTTCGTCCACACGTGTCTCAAACGCTTGTGTACGCGTGCGAACATCGTGGTCCCGTCTTTTCTGCATTTTGGCGTCTCATTAAGGCGCTGCACGGGATTCCACGCAGGCGTTGAGACGTCGCTTTCGTCGTTCCACTGTTATTGTCCTACAGACGTGGATGTAAATAGAGTGCGAGCGGCTAAAAGGGCATGAACCAAGGGAGTTCGTCTCGCACTCACGGATTCTTCTGAGTTACGACACTTTCCTAGTAGACATATAGAGATCGCGGTCTACCCGGTGGATGCATTAATCGTATTTAAAACTGGTGGGGAAACTTGAAGGTTGATGGAGAGGGACGGGGAAGAGACGTGGAACACACGATGCTGGGAGTCGTCTTTGGATGACGCGTACCAACAGCTGCACCGCGGTTCTCTCGTATAATAGAAACTCTAGGATGAATTGCACGTCGAGTGCAAGCATCAAATGGATTACACGTTTTATTATTTTAGTGTTCGTCCTTTGGAACGAAGACGGTTTATTAGGGGATGAGGAATGTTTGGTGGGCGGCTCGTTTCGCCTGGTGGAAGGGTGTGGCCAGTTGTCGTAACCAACACGAGTATCTAACTAGAATGATTGAGTAGCCGAAATCACCAAGGTACCGAAACGACCGAGTAACCAAAATGATCATGTCATAAAAAAGGCCAAGTAACAAATATGACCAAATAATCAAAATCATCAAGTAACCAAAATGACTGAGTCACTTTTGAGGACTATCGAAACTTTTTTGCATTCTGGTAGGGAGAACTATTTTTTATTAATAAAAAATGTAAACGATGCAAATTGATTCATTCGATATTCATATGATAGTGAAAATATTGTTTTTTGCCTTTCATTAAAATTGTTTACTGACGTCGTCGAAATACCTGGTAAGATATTCCCACGACCACTTTCCTAAAAGAAGGAAAATAGATTTCCATTCATAGTGAACAGTAAATGCATTAAAAATTGGCTCGGAAGAATGTAAGTAAATTATCTTACGCGATTTAATAAACAAAATCGGTAATTATTTAAACAAGATTTGAAGAATTGTTCTTAAAGCAGCCAAGTGCTTACAATTATTTTCATATACCTTTTTGCCTTATATATAGGCACGAAAGGCCTACGTAACATTTATCGATGGCCTTCGTATATTTTCTCGAATTGCAAAAAAATTTCCGACTTTTTGAACGGTGAATATCGACGAGTAAATCGCCGAACTAGTCGATGTACTTCCGTTTCCATTTACGTAGTACGAAAAAAAAAACATGAAAGTACAGCCCATCGGATAATTCTTCGATTATAATTGATTCGAGTTATGCGGTACATAACACGAGGTATCCTTATCATCCCTCTCTCGTTCCGGACACGCGGAGCCTCTCGGCAACTGATTTATCCCTGACGCGCTACCCGCGGGCGGCTCTCTCGCTCCCTCGTTGTTATCAAGATAAAACGGACGCTGTGGAAGAACCGCCATAGCACGCGTCCGCACGTAGTATCTTTCGCGTTTGCGGAGCGATACGTTTGCCCGTGTTTGCGTGCCCTAGGCATTGGAGCGATTGGCCTTTCGCCAATTATCGTACGGACGTCCCCCGCTTGAGCTACCGATACATATGCCAATGCTTTGGCTTTAAGGGCATGACGAACACACACCTCCGTTCATTTCGAAATTTCGAAACCACTATTCTCGCAAACGGCTGAACCAAACGGTCTGAAATTTGTCGAGTGCATTCAGGAGGATAGCACCGAGGGTTTCTTGCTCGCCATTTTGGATAAAAGTATTTCATCCTTGAGAAATCGCGACGAGAAACCAAGAGCGCGTCTCCGTCCACTTCGAAATTTTGAAACCACTATTCTCTCAAACGGCTGAACCAAACGGCACGAAATTTGTTGTGTGCATTCAGGAGGATGGCACCAAGGACCCTCTGGTCGCCGTTTTGGATAAAAACGTTTCATTGTTGAGAAATCGCGGTTTGAAACTTTTCGACTATCTCTCTCGCACTCGTGTGTCACGTGGTAATGTTCGTCATGCCCTTAACAATGTACCGAGCTAATTCAGGAGCTCCGTTGATTCCGTGAACGTAATAAGAGGGGAAAACACTTGAAACGTTGAAAAGGAATGAGCTGATGAAAAATGGATTTGCACGAGCTTGAAAAATCATTCGCAAACTCATTGTGTTGGATTTTAATTGAAAATGATTGGCGTTTCATGGATACGTGTTTCTCGGTGCAAAGAAAACGCTCGGATCAATCGGTACGCTGTTCATTCTGTAGTTATACCACTTGGAACCCCCAAGATCGATCGCTATCGGGATAACGACAAGGACGAGATGTAGAAAGAAATAGAAAAATAAACGTCGGCGGCGGTAGCGATTCAGATGCAGCACCATGAGCACCTGCCTGCAAAGCAATTGTCACTTGACCTTTCGCTACTGGCTTCACAGCATCGCCAGCTACCATACGCGTATACAGAGAGTTTCACAATTTAAACATCCCCCGTTTTTTTTTATTCGACAATTTGATTTTCGATATTTAACCCTTCATGGTTCATCTGAAACTTTTAAGAACGTCAATGATGATCGAAATGATTTTTCGTAAACCAGACTAGAATGGTGACCGATCAGAGACGTCAACTAGATTCACCCGAAGCTTCTCTCATCAGGCTCATCAGCTTTTACTTATACGAGGGAAACCAATTTTCCTGACAGGGTTGACGTTTTTCGAAAAAAAAAAATGTTCATGGTTGTTGTCAAGCGGCCATATCTGGATCGGAGGCCGAATGTGACAAGAAATCGAAGCGGAACGTGCTCTAATTAGAAAGTAGTCAGGTATTTGAGGCTGCGGAGATTTCTTGGGTCCAACATGATCCGGTGTGCAATAGATTGAATTTAAAGCCTGCCGGATTTGTATTTCGGATCGTTTGGGCGATCGATTTAATTTCCAGCGAACCGGATTTATCCTCGTGGGTAGATTTAACCTTAAGGCAACATTTGAAGAGACTTATAGTTATATCGGTGTTTGGATACATGGCTGGTGCGCAGCTGAGCGAGAATCTCACGAGTTTCGAGGCAATTCTGCGCGCTTTGCTCACACGCGAAGCAGTAACGGTGCAATGTCGCTCTCTTTGTCAGACGGTTTGACAAGCCGACAATTACGAAAGCTTTGTTTACTACCTATCCATGCGTTTCTCCGCGGCAGTTCGATATCTGTCTCTCCTTCGTTGCGTTCAGCCCCGGAATGATGTCATTCCACAACGACGAATAGGATCAATGAAATGGCTATTCTTAGATCAGCACACGTGATTATTCCTACGACATTGTAAAGCCCATAAACCCAGGTGCAACAATTACTACTTCGAATTTTTATTCGGTCCATCAACTTTTCTCGTTCGAACAATGAAACTCTTCGTAATTTCTTTATTGTTCGTTAAATCGTTTCATCTTCGAGAGGATCGAGGTTGAACCAAAAATCGTTTGCTTTTCCTCGAAGGTTTCACGCGCAGTAATCGTTTCGTGCTTCGAGACACGATGAGACCCGAGACTCCTATTAAACGTCGTCCGTTAATCTCCGGAAACAGAACGAACATATTTCAGGGCGTTAACGCATTTCCACTGAAAAACACACGAAATAGTTTGTCCCGAGGTTCTCCCTGAGTTATTACTCCATTCTCGATCTCTTTTAGTGCTTTACACTATTTTTTTTTCTGGTTCTAAGGTATTTATAGAAAAAGTGGAACGTTTCGGGAAAATGGAACGACTGGGAAAATGCTGGAATCTCGAATATTATTCGGATGGGGAACATTACATGATGTTATTAATGATAATGGAGCTCGAATCGTTGAAACGCAGGAAAAATATTCTGCTTTAATTGCCAAACTATTTCTGAACTGCCAAATCCAAACGACTTTTGTTTGGTTATTTTTTTTTATAAAATGCATCGCTGGAACGCAAAGAAAACTATTTTCTACACCGTCAAACCTAATATAAATTTCCAAACCGAAACCTCATTTATCTTATCTTTAAAATCTGAATTTTTAGTATAAAAAACAATTAAACGTCAGTGGGGATTCTTATTAGGAACCTTCAACACGAATTATCAGACCTCAGCATTTGTTTTCATAACAAAATATTTGTTATTCGGTATTTATTAACCCAATAAACATTTGATACAATAAAAACCATATTTTCATTTCATATTTCAATCCAAATAAAATATATGTTATTAGTTGACGCAAAAAAAATATTGCCAAATAATAATGAAAATAAATAAATAAAATGACGAAAAATGTTTTTCGTTGCATTCTAACGATGGGAATTTCAACATCATTGATGTAACGTCCTCCTGTTCGATTGCTTGTTGAAAAAAAAAAAAGATATATATCGTCTTGTATTTCGATGTAAGGAGATGGCAATCTTTGGAGCAGGCATTCGTGCGGATACGAATGTTGCCGAGTGGCAGTGTACCGCTGCCATGGGTAATAATTTGTCATTGATAACTCCGTCGGAAGTAACGTTCGAATCTGACGATAACTCTTGGTCTTTTGTCGTGTGAGCTGGGTCGAGAGCGAGCAGGTATAACATACGTACAGCGGAGAGAGATCAGCAGATTTTCAGACCCGACCAAGACCTCATTTTGCCTACGCGCGTTCCTCAACACTGCCCACTGATAAATCTTCAACCTACGAAGAGACACCTATCTCTCTCTCTCTCTTTCCTTGGTCTTGGAACGCCGATCTATTGCGTCGTACTGATTTTACATTATCCAAACACTTTCGATAAGCAGCATTTCATTAAGTGCCAATAAAGTCTGGTCGATGATTAATCGTTCCGCAATTATGACAGAACGAAGTTGCAAAAGCAAACCAGCGAGGAAAAAAAAAATGGGCAACTCGACGCGTTCGTTCTCGCACAAAAATGACGGGTTTAAAAAAAAAGAGTCTGAAATTACCTGTATCTCTATCGTGGAAAAAAAAATTGAAAAAAGACGGATAAAAAAATGAGGGGAAAGAGAAAAGAGCAGTCGACGTGAATTCATTGGATATAAAGAAATTAACGTGGGTGGACTCGTTCAACGTGAAACCTATGGCCGAGGACTGACCATGACCATCGTCGTCTTCGTCGTCGTTGTCGTCTCGTTGTCCCGGCAATCGCATAGAAAATTTTCAGTTGTTTCAAGGACTTCCACTTTGGACTTTTATCGTCAGTTTATATCGAGCTGGCACCCACGTTGCCCCTCAACGCGAACTATATATTCCGACTCTTCGCGTTTCAACCCTCAGCCAATACCCACGTGTCGCATGATCCTCCTCTCTCCTACTACCCTCTGAAGAATCGAAACGAAAACGAGGACTTCCCGGTGCACTGAAGTACATTTGTGCTCGAGAATTCCGTTAATAAAAGAACTGTCTATGTGTACAATGTTTAAATCAAATTCCAATGAAAAATATCGATAACGATGGAAAGGCACAATTAGTTTTGCATTATTTTTTTTATATAAATCTTTTCTTTTCCCAATTTTCATTATATTTATATTTTATTTTTATAGTTATTATGTTTCCTGAGGTTGACCCTTCCCAATTTGAAATGACCTTTTCTAAGGTAACGGAAATATTATTTCCCTCGGTGATCTCAGTTTATCAAGAAAATCATGTTTATCGATAAAAAGATGTTAATTTCTCGTCTCCATTAATAAACGAAAATCTCATGGAGCATTCGTCTGATTTTCATCGATTTAATACACATTTAATAAAAACCCTACAAATAATTTCATTGTTGTTATAAAATAATCGAATTATTTTCTAACAATCTATTTTATAATTATTTTATATTATTGATTTCTGATTTATCATTAGTTGTCTGATTGTTGAAGGCTTATCAATACAATTCTACCCTAGCGATTTTCGCACTTTTCTTTTACAGCGGTGACTGTAATAAAAACACCTAAGAAAAACATCGTTAGGGACAAGCACGTGCCGTGCGTTTTTCCCTCGACGTATACACGTGTCTTAAAATAGTATTCGAATCAGTCTCGATAATCGAAAATTCTCGAGGGTGATGTACATATTTTCGAGGAATGCGAGTATCTCGTAGAAAATTTGCACAATCTTTGAACTTCCGATTCACGAAACAACGACAAGCATTAACCCTAGTTTTTTGTTCGATTAGAAAACACCCACGAAAAAAAAACTAACAAAAAAAACAAACAAAAAAAGAGTGGAAAAACATTCAAATCGAGTTAGCCGCGTTGGCGAACGCGCTGATATCGTTGGTACAAAGTGCAGCGGGAGAGAAGTTTCGCAGCAAATCTTGAGTTGCAATGGACCCGTGAGCAGCACGGGCGCTATCCATTCCAGCGAATAATGCGTGTTTATCGCGGCGGCGTTGCTTTTGAAGCGACGAAGAAGCTCGCGTACACAGAGTTTTCTCTCTCTTTTTCATTCTCTCTTTCTCCCTTGTTGTATCTCGCGTTGCTCTCGGCCCCCGCAGATCTTTACCACCGATTTACATATTACGTATACTCTCCGTACTCGTCGTATACACACGCGGTTACAGGGACGCTCGCTTGAGCCTCCGCGCCGAGGAGACCCCAGTCAAGCTTACCTACAACCGTCATTTTAATCCCTCTCGGATACAACTATAAAATCCAACTAAGCCTCTTTTGCGCCTCGTGATATCCTCAATTCATTACTGTTTATTCAGATTTTTTTTTTATTTTCTTGACAAATTTCACCCATACGGGGTTCTCAATTAACCGGAAAAAACATTGCGTGTTATTTTGTCAATTTATTAACACGAGGATATAAACGATTAATTGTACGAGACGGGGTAGGAAATCCGAACTTCGAATGACTGGAAAGCTCAAAATCCCGAATTTCAATATTCCGGAACTAGAAATTTTGTAAAGGTTTGGGAAATTTGTTGGCGGTTGTTTGGGTTCGTTAGTTCGATTTTAATATCTTGATTTTAAACAAATCGAAACAAATCCAAATAATTTACGAAATTTGTAGTTTCGGTATATTCAAATTCGGAATTTCGAGCCGTCTGGTCATTCGAAGTTCGGGCGGTCCAAAAGTGTTGATTATTTAGCCTCTATCCGTCTTGTTCTTCCATACTCCGGAAGTACTGATTTCCATCAGGTGTAACTAT
Source organism: Ophioninae sp. B BG-2022a (assembly GCA_030522765.1). Classification (NCBI taxonomy): domain Eukaryota; kingdom Metazoa; phylum Arthropoda; class Insecta; order Hymenoptera; family Ichneumonidae; species Ophioninae sp. B BG-2022a. The sequence continues at coordinate 62,660 of JAPYZJ010000375.1, forward strand.
CGATTCCAGTTATCCGGGTACTTCGATTTGAACGTGACGTCTGTTACAATAAATCCTTGCCGATTCTCATCGATGTGTCACTCGATGAACGTTCGGGAGAGTGCTCGGTGGCGAGTGTCGTTTTCAAGCGCGTGAGGAAGTGCGCATTTGCAGGGCCCCCCCCCCCCCCCCTAGCCTTTCATCCCGCAACAGTCCTTCTGTCGCGACATTTTTCTCA